>CM053503.1:3304826-3350098 GCA_028627145.1 Eidolon dupreanum | reverse complement strand
AAGACCCGCTCAGTTTAGCCAAAGTACTCCGTGTGACCAATGACCTCGTCAACAGCCCACAACACACGTGAGCACTCTTCAGAGCAGAGAGGGTCTGTAGAGGGTTCGTGGTGGCAGAAAGGCTCCAACATTTGTTCCTGGAGGGATCTGGGCAGAACTAGCTTGGGATTGATTATTCCCCTTTGTAGAGACAGGGGTGATACCCATTCTCACTACTCTAGCTTTTAGGGGTCATGCTTTTTTCCGGGAGTGGGTAAGGAGGAAAGGCACCAATCCTATTTAATTCTTCCCCTGAGTAGGGTGTGGTAGGGAAGCTTTCTAAGCCCTCTCTGGCACAGTGTCTCCCTAATCCACCCACTTAGCTCCGTCTTCATTGCCACTTACTTAGTTGTTTATTCTCTCTCCCAGACTGATGCTCACCAGTCTCTTTGGCTGGCATAATTGCTCCCACTCTGAGCCATCATTCTAAAACCCAGTTCTAATTATGTCACTCCCTTGCTTTCCATCAGGATTGGCAAACTTCAGCCTGGGGGCCAAACCTAGCCTGCTGCCTGTTTTTGTCTAGCCCACGAGCTAAGAATGGTTTTTATATTTTTAAATGGTTGGAAAAAATTCAAAAGAAGAACAATATTTCATGATGTATAAAAATGATATGAAATTTGAATTTCAGTGTCCATAATATGGTTTTAATAGAACATAGCCACACTCATTTGTTTATATATTATCTATGGCTTCTTTTGAGTTACACCAGCAGAGCTGAGAAGTTGTACCATGTCTGCTATGTGGCCTGTTACATATAAAGTTTGCTGACCTCTTCTTTAGGTCACAAATGTAGCTCTATTGCCTCCAAAATAAAATCCAAACAGCAAACTCTGTACCATGACCTCGAAAGTCCTTTATATTGTATTTCCCAGTTCAACTTCAGGGATGTTGAACTGCTGTGAGAGTCCTCCCATTCTTTAAAATGCCCTTGCTCCCCTTCTTTGTTTGGCCAATTTCTACATATCCTTTCAGGCTCTGCCTTGGTGTCAACTCCTCCAGGGAGCCCTCTCTGACCGCCCCCAGGCTGGATTAAATGTCTCTCCAAGAATTCCCACAGAGCCCTCTGACCTGCCATGCGGCAGGTCTACAGGAAGTCAGACGCCGTGGAGAAGACAAACTAGCTAGTGATGCAGAGTGTCGGTTAGACTGGACAATAAGGAGGTTGGTGGTGACCTGCAAGAAAAGTTTCAATGGCATTAGAAGCAGAGGACAGGTTTTTGTGAGGAGCAAGTGAGGTACGTGGAAACTGAGGCAGTTCAGACAACTCTCAAAAAGTGCTTTGTCTTAGGAGGAGGAGAGGCTAGTTGCTAGAAAAGAACACACAAGATGGAGGGAGGGAGGCAGACACGCGAGGATTCTTGTTTGCTCCTGGCAAGGACCCAGGAGAGAGACCACAGAAGGCTCAGAGAGCGTCTAGGAGCCAGAGGTGGAATGTGGGGCACGAGGTCCAGCACAGCAGGATGGACTGGCCTCACATGGCGACTTAGTCCGTTCAGGCTGCTAGAACGAGATGCCGGAGCCGGGGTGTCTTATAAACAACAAGCGTTTATTTCTCACAGTTCTAGAGGCTGGAAGTTCCAGGGTAGATTTGGGTCACAGACCGCCTCACACAGGGGAAGAGCAAGGGGTTCCTCTGGAACCTCTTTAACAAGGGCACTAATCTCAACATATCCTAATCGCCTCCCAAAAGCCCCCCTCCTAATGTCACCTCACGGGCATTAGGATTCACCATGTGAATTTGGGGGTACAAATGTTCAGACCATAGTAAATGAGAAAAGGATGCATCTTCCCTTCGGGAGGTGACAAGTGGGTACAATCAATCAGGCGGGCGCCTTGATGGCAGGCTGAGAGGCGAGCTCCAGTCAGAAGGCCGCCGGCTTCTGTGGGTAATAGGAGGTGAAGTCAGAGGTCTGCGGAGAGAGGCGAGGGTTTCCAACAGCCACTGTGGAGGAAGGCAGGGTACAGGGACTGCGGCACTGGCGGGTCCACTTACAGTCAACGTCCATGAATGAATGGTAACAGACTGTGTGGCAACGTGATTTTCTCAGGTGTACTGAGAAAGGACAATCGGGCTGACCTGAGTTGGGGTTTTTAGGCAGGTGCAACAGAGAGACTTGTCAAGAGAAGTCAGGATGTCGTCAAGAAAGCAGTCAAGGTGAGGAATCGAGGGATCCGTGCGGGAAGGGGAAGGAAGTGAAGAAAAAGTGGAAAGAAAGACCAGTCGGAGGTAAACAAACAGGAAGTGCAAGTCACAAACAGCTGGGAAGTAGAGGCCACAGTGAGAGAAGTAACCCGGGAGCGAGATAATAAGGCCCCATTTTGGCCCTGCGAATGGCGGCTGAGATGGAGGGAAGGTGAAAGGATTCAAAGAGAGGGAAGGCAAGGAGCTGAGCAGGCAGGTTATCTTTTGTATGGGCCACATGCTTGGAGGAGAGGACGATAGTTAAGTCTGGGTCTAACAAGGCCAGTGAATGAGTGGAGTTGAAAGGCAAGAACTTCGGAGGAGACAGACTGGGCATTTAAGAGACAGTAAAGGATAATGGTCTGGAAGAAGCCTTGGGGTGGTTGCAAGAGGGAAAGGAATGAGGAAAAAGGAACACCAGATAGAAGGGAGCGGGGCTGAGAAGGGCGATCTTGGAGGAGAGTGGGGATTTCTATTCAAACAGAGGCTCCAAACTGGTGGGCGGCCGGCAGCCAAACCCTAGTTTGCTTTGCTTGCTCAAAAATTAAGTCAACACGGTCTACGCCCATGCCACCCTAAACATGCCTGATCTCATCTGATCTCGGAAGCTAAGCAGGGTCAGGCCTGATTAGTACGTGGATGGGAGACCACCTAGGAAGACCAGGTGCTGTAAAATATGTCAATATGAAAAACTTCAGGCGTTTTTTCACAAAGATCAAGATTGCCGACCTCTTTCAATTTGTTTATGTCAGAGATAGAATTTCCATACCATAAAATCTGCCATTTTTACGTGTGCAGTTCGGTGGTTTCTAGTATATTTGTAAAGTTCTGCAACCATCATTATTATCTGATTCTAGAATATTTTCATTATCCCAAAGAGAAAGCCTGTACCTGTTAGCAATTACTACCTGTTTCCCCTTTTCCCTCAGCCTCTAGCCAACACTAATCTAGTTCCTGTCTCCATGAACTTGCCTTTTCTGGACATTTCACCTGAAAGGGATTCTACAATAAGTGGCCTCTGTGACTGGCTTCCTTCACTTTGCGCAACGTTTCCGAAGTTCATATAAGTAGCAGTAGGCATCAGTACCTCCTTCCTTTTTATGGCTGAATAATATTCCACAGGGTGGCTTTCCCTCGGGTTGTGTATACAGCCATCCGTGGATGGACTTTCAGGTGTTTCCACTTTTCAAGCATCATGAACATTGCTACTGTGAACACTCATGTACAAGTTTCTGTATGAACCGTTTTCAGTTCTCCAAAGTAGATACCTAAGAACGGAATTGCTGGGTCATAGACCAACTCCACGTTCAGCCTACGAGGCAACGCCAGACCATTTCCAAGGCCCTGTGTATGAGAGTTTCTTGCTTCTCTTGAAACTTCTGAAGGTCTGACCATGTTCTTTCCACCTTCCCCCATGGGGCTGGATCAGGGCACAGGGACTCTCCAACTTGCTGAGTTGTCCCCATGCACAGGGTGGGCACAGGCATAGACCCCTAGCCCTTTACACTGCACACATTTTCCTTACCTGCCTGGTCCCAGAGAAAACCCTAGACTGGGCCAGGAAAGAGTGAGGGTGTAAGTGATTTTGTTGGCTAAGAGCTAATTTTCCAAAGGGCTTAGTAAAAAAGTTTAGGAAGGTGGAGAGCAGGGGTTTGTTAAGACAAGGGAGGAATTATAGAGCAGTGCAGAGAAAAGAGAAATCCAGAGGGGCTGGAATAGGGCACTGAGGGAGGATAACCGGTATGGCTGGACGAGCATCCTTGCCTGGGCTTCCAAGAGCCAAGGCAGGCAGCTCCCACAGTGGTTCTGGTGGATGCGGAAGGACTGGGCCTCCAAGCCCTGTAGCTCAGTGACTTAGCAGCTCAAGGAAATTTGTCTCCATCTAGATCAGCACTGTTCAATAAAAATAGATTAAGAGCCATGTATGTTATCGAACTATTTTTATCTTTACCAATCATTAAATAGTATCTCACTGTGAGTTTAATTTAAATGAGGTCAAGCATGTTTTAATACATTTAAGAGCCATGTTAATTTCCTTTCCCACGAACTCTGTTCATATTCTGGGACTGTTTTCCTACAGGATTTTGGTCTTTTGCACTTTGATTTATAAGAGTTGTTTTTATGTTGTGGTTATTTGTCTCTCATGTGTGTTGTGGATATCATTGTTCAGTTTGTTTTCTTTCGATTTTGTTATTTTTTTTCCATGGAAAATTTAAAAAATTCTATTGTGGTCAAAGTTGATGAATTCTGAGTCATGCGTAAGTAAACACATCCCACTGCAAGATTATAAATTTTTTTAATGGTGTCACATTTTAGATTTATATCTGTGAGCTGTTTGAAGCTTCTTTTAGTGTAATGAAGGAAAGATACAAATGCATGTGTTTCTAGATGGCTACTCAATATTCCCAAAATGATTTATTGCATAATCTATTATTTCCTGTGTGTATTTGGATCCGTTTCTGGATATTCTATTCTATCTTATCCTATCTTATCGTATCCTACTCTGTTCTATTGATCTGTCCATTCATGTTCTCAAGCGAAAAGTATTTTAAATTACCATAGTTTTACAATATGTTTTAATGCCTGGTCAGACTAGCCCTCCTCCTCATTCTTCTTTTTAAGAATTTTCTTAGTTCTTAAAAAGTAGTTTTTCTGTTTCTTCTGGAGAGCTTATGTTAAAATTAAAAGAATCGACATCTTTCTAATATCGATTTCCCTTCTTTTGTACACAAAGTTAACATACCATATAATCTATTCCATTCCTCACTTTTTTTTCACTAACCAATATGTCCTGGAGAACTTTTCATCTCACTTTGTAGTTTCCTTATTCTTTTGTACAGCTGCATAGTATTCCATCGGTAGCCATCCTTGTCTCTTTAACTGGTCCCCTATAGATGAATATTTATTTTTTGAATCCTCTGCTGTTACAGACATGACTTATTTTGTGTGCACACATCAGGCTCAGACCCACCTCAGGGACTTTGTGTTCCCTCCTCCTACCCCATATGTACATGGCTCATGCCTTACCTCCTTCCTTCTCCAGTAGGCCCCTCCTGACCACCCAGCTTTCCCAATCTCCCTATCTCACTCAATTTTTTTTTTTCTGATGGCAATTATCATTTTCTAACACATTTTATTATTTACTTTTAAATTATGTTTATTATCTGTTTCCTACTACCAGATTGTAAGGGGTTTTTTGTTTTCCTTTGTTTTGTCTCATTTCTGTCCAGTTTGTTTACTCATTTATATTCTTGGAACCCAGAAAGGTATTTGACACTGAACAAGTAAGCATTCAGTCATAATCGTTGAATGAATAAATATACAAGTATATTGGTAAGATAAATCTCCATAACTGGAATTTCTGGGTCATAACGTAAATCTTCCATTATTTTTTCAGATGAATCCTTTTTATAGATAGTAAGGCCATTGATTTTTTTGTATATTAAATTTGTAATTTAAACACCTTACTTAATTCTCTTTATGCTATAGTTTTTTTAGTTGAATTTCTTAGGTTTTCTAAGATATCACTGTATCATATCATCTGTGAATAACAATTACATTTCTTCTTTTTCATCTTTATACCTCTTTTTTTGTTGTTTAAGTATATTGGTAAGTGCCTTGGAACAATTTTAAATAAAAAGTGATGGTAGAAATATCTTTTTATCCTGAGTTTGAGAATGCTTTTAGTATTCTAGTATTTTGTCCTTACACATTGGCTTTTTGGCTTGAGGTATATCTATGTGTGCGTGCATGCATGTGTGTGTGTGTGTGTATGTGTGTATAACTGTATTTCAAAGGCGTATCTTTCCCTTCCTATTGTTGAAAAATTTATTTTTAAGTCAGGCATGGATTTTTGAATTTTAACAAATATCTTTTCAGCATTATGTAATAATCATGCAATTTTTCTCCAGTGTTTTATCAATACAATGAATAATATTAATGATATTCCTAATATTGAACCATCCTGTATTCCCGGTATGGCCCTACTTGGTACATAATTTTTTTTATATGCTGCTGGATTTTATTGCTAATATTTGGTTTACAGTTTTGCTGTTATGCTCATCGATGAGACTAGTCTATAGGGTTCTTGTGCTATCTTTGACAGATTTGGGTACTTATATATAATGTTCATAAAAGGAATTTGGAAGAGTTGGCCTAGCATGGTGGTTAAGAGGGTGAATTCTGGAACTAAACTCACTAGGTTCAAATTTGGATCTGCCACTTACTAGTTGAATACCCCTGGACTGGTTATTTAACTGCTTTTGCCTGAGTTTTTTAATCTCTAAAATGGGGACAAAAACTTATCTTCTTCACAGGATTATTGTGACAATTAAATAAATGCTACGCTTAAAACTGCATCTGCCACGCAGGGACTCAGTAACTGTAGGGCATTGTTATTATTACTTCCAGGATCTTGACCCATTTGAATTGCACTGTTATTCATCACTTCTTAAAATTTCGGTTGAATTTACCTGATGACATTTTTGGACCTGATGGTTTTTAAAATTCTTCCTCTGTGAGTGAGAGAATAGCTTTTTGATATCATTTTCATTTTCTTACGTGATATTTGGTCTGGTTCAAACTTAATTGTCTTCAAGGATCCATTTTGGTAATGTATGGTTTCCTAGAAAACCATCTATTTAGTTCAGGCTTTCTCATTTATTTGCTTAATAATCACAATTATTTTAAGGTTTTTTTATAGCTGTGGCTATTTCCCCACTCTCATTTCTTAGTTTGGAATGAACTTAAGAAGGTATTTTTTCATATTTCAAAAACTCCAAACCCTACAACTTCCCAAAACTGTCAAGTTTCCTGCTCTGAGCTAAAATGTTATCAGCCGATGGGGTAAATAGGGGTTACTGCCTGCCTGTCTGGAGCCCTGCTGGAAAAATGGGGCTATAATCGAGTTACTACCTAAAGGCAATTGTCCTCAGTAGATATCATCTTTTAAACCATGGATCTGTGGTAAGGTGACAATGGTGGAGATGCTTGGTTCATAACCACAGGCAATACCGATAAAGGCATGTTAGGAAGTCTCTCTCTAGCTCTTTGCTGCTTTGTGTTAACCCTTGTCAGCTTGGCCAGAAAAGCCTTAACTAGTTTAGCCAGACAGCAGCACGCTGGTTTTGCCCCGGCGTGCCTGCAGCTGTTGTTTCTAACTTCTAGTTGTGCAGTTAAAGCGGCAGCTCTGTGAGAGCCACAGGGCATCTATTAACTTTGAACCAGGCGAATCTGGATGGAGGTATGAGAGAGTGGACGGAGCGTGGTGTGACCCGTCCATTCTTTCTCTCGGAGTTGGGGATACGTATATGAACAAGGCAGATAAAGGCTTAGCAAAAAGAGTCAGGTAAACCTACGTGCAACTGCCAGCCCTCCCTCTTAATGGCTGTGTGATATCAGCAGGTCACTGAGCCTCTCTGAATCTCCTCTGAACAATGGAGCTATTAACACCTGAGATAATGTCTGTAAGGCTCCTGGACAAAGATGGAGTAGGAGCTATGTAAACACTGGTTCCCGCCCTCCTAGTCCCAGTTCAGGCTGTGCGACTTGGGAGAAGGTATTTATCTTCTTGGAGCTTTCACTTCCTCAGAGACAATCTCTAGAGTCCCTTCTAGCTCTGGAGGTCTTGGACCCTGTAGAGTTAACTATGGAAGCTCTGAGAAGCCAGGTTGGCAGCTCTGGCTCCTTCCTTCCCCGACCAGAACAAACCCGGAAGTGCCAGAGCAGACTACATTCCCTCTGGCCCCAGCCACAGGTTTTCCGGCAGGGCTGATTCCACGTGAGAATCCTGTGCTTGTCAGACCAGATTTCCTGGTTTGGGAAACCCAGTCGCCCTACACTGACCTTGCAGGGGACACATCCTTTTGTTTCTCTGATCTGCTCTTCTCACTGGGGGCGAGTCCTTCGCAAGCCACACAGGCAGCTGGGCCTCGCTCAGAACAGCAGCGGGCATCGCTGCTCAGGGCAGGGGGCCGCGGAGCCTGCCATTAGTTTCTTCTCTTGTTTTTGTTTGTCTTGATTGTTTTGTTTTGTTTTCTACTCAAGGTATAATTCACATAACAAAAGGTTAACTATTTTAAAGTGTACAATTCAGTGGCATTTAGTACATTTTCAGTGTCATGAAAGCATCAACTCTATCTAGTTCCAAAACATTCTCATCACCCCCAAAGGAGACCCTGTAACCATTAAGTAGTCAACCCCCCCCCCCATTTCCTCCTTCCTTCCGCCCCGGCAACTGCTAATCTGCTCTGTCTATAGATTTACCTATTCTGAATATTTTGTATGAATGGAATTATATATATGCAGCCTTTTGTGACTGGCTTCTTTCGTATAGTATGTTTTCGAGGTTCATCCACCTGGTAGCCTGGAATTGTTTTTCATATCCGTTCATTTGAGTTCGCTCCACCTTTTGACGGCTGTGAATTGTGCTGCTCTGAACATTCACGTGCAATTATTTGTTTGAATGCCTGTTTTCAATTCTGACATGTACTCTTTGTAGAATTTCCATTCTGTCAAGCTGGGAGAATCACTCCTGCCCTGCCTTCCATACTGGTTGGTGTGAGCGTGAAGCATGAGATCGGAGGGAAAATAGTCATAGTAGTGCTACCAACTCCCAAATCTACATGCGCAGCCTGTTTGATATTTTTGTGTGGATATCTGACTGACATCAAGATCTGAAAACATCCAAAACTGAACTCCTTTTTTTAAAAATTAGAGTTGACATTCAATATTTTTTGTATTAGTTTCAGGTGTACAGCATAGTGGTTAGACATTTATATAATTTATGAAGTGATCACACTGATAAGTCTAGTACCCACATGGTACAACAAATATACATAATTATTATAGTATTGATGACTATATTCTCTATGCTGTACTTCACATCCCCATGACTATTTTGTACTTCTTAATCCCTTCACCTTTTTCACCCAGTCCTCCAACCCCCCACCCATCTGACCATCACCAGTCTGTTCTCTGTATCTATAGGTCTGTTTCATTTTGTTTGTTCATTTATTTTGTTCCTTAGATTCCACATAAGTGAAATCATATGGCATTTGTCCTTCTCTCTGACATATTTCACTTAGCATAATACTCTCTAGGTCCATCTATGTCATTGCAAATGGTAAGATTTCATTTTGTATGGCTGAGTAATATTCCATTGTATATACGTACTATTAATTTTTTTTCTAATATCTATTGATGGGCACTTAAGTTGCTTCCATATCTTGACTATTATAAATAGTGCTGCAGTAAACATAAGGGTGCATAGATCTTTTTGAATTAGTGTTTTGGGTTCTTCAGGTCAACAATTGCTCTTTGAGTTATTGTTGATAGCCATTCTGACAGGTATGAAGTGACATCTCATTGTGGTTTGAATCTGCATTTCTCTGATGATCAGTGACATTGTGTGTCTTTTCACAGGTGTATTGGCCATCTGCCTGTCCCAAAATTGAACTCTTGATCTCCTTCTCAAACCTGTTGCACTCGCGGCCTCAACCACCTCAGCTGGCAGCGACTGATTTCTTCTACTTCTTCAGGCCCCAAACCCCACCGTCATCCTGGATCCCTCTTTCTCTCACACTGCACACCCAACCCTTCGGGAGAGCAAGCTGGCTCTACCTTCAAAACAGATCCAGACACCGACTACTTCTCACCCACCACTGCTACCGCTTGGCACCGGCACCGGGGTTTCTGCACCCGCTCTCCTGGCCTCTCCCCTGACCCCTTATAGTCTGTCCTCAGCCCTGCAGCCGGGGGTATCCTTGAAAATGTTAAGTCGGATCATGTCATTCTTCCTCTCAAAACTCTGCAGTACCTCCTCTTCACTTGGCCTAAAAACCAAGTTCACGTGGCTGGCAATGTCCCGCGTGGTCTGGCCGCCTTACCTCTCTCTGACTTCTTCTTCCCAACTCCAGCCACCCTACGTACGTTTCGCCTGGGGAGCTTGGCACAGGACCGTCCCTTCTGTAGGAAAACTGTTCCTCATCCCCAGCTTTTGCTCAAAGGCCACCTTCTCAACAAGGACTACTCTGCCTCCCTATTTAATATAACAATCCAACCATCCTCCCCCGCAGGCCCATTCCCAAAATGCATTTATCACTTTCCAACAGCTACTCCATTTACTCATTCATTGCCTATTGTCCCTCCTCTGCCTGAATGTAAACCCCATGAGGGGAGGGGTCTCAGTGCGTTTTGTTCTGTGGTCTGATCAAGTGCCTAGAAAGTGCCTAGCTTGTGGTAGGTGTGTAATGCATATTCGTTGAATTAGTAAACAATCTAATAACAATAGTGACCATTTGTGTACAAAGATCCTGCATAAATCTCACAAATATGGCAGAATTTTTTTGCTTCTATTTTACATTTGAGAAAGCAGAGGCTCAGAACATCTTAGGCAACTTGCCTCAAGTCAGTTAGTACATGGCGGAGAGAGGATTTGAATCCAGGTCTGTCTGCTGGAGTTTTAAACACTTGGTCTTCTCTACTGTGTCCTATAGTCACTGCAGCTGTACTTGGCATTGTTCACTCCTTCCTTCCTTCAGTAAATATTTCCCAAACCTGCTCCTCCTCTCTCCCATTAAAATGCCCGGCCCTGAGGAGCCACACTTAGATGGGTCATGGATCCTGCCGCGAGGAGCTCAGGTCTCACCACCTGGGTAACAAGGGGCCCTGGGGTCTTTGTAAACTTGAACAAGGGGGCTCTCTCCCCAACAAGTCCTCATTAGCTCCACTAAAGAGTTCTTCTGAAAGGCTGCCTCTCGTTTACAGCAGAAACGACACAGCTCCCACACGGTAACCCCTGGGCCCCAGGACGAGGGAGGCCGAAGATCGGCAACCGGCAGCATCTTGCACCTTGCCAGGTAATCGAGCCCCGAGGAGGGAGGCCGTGGGTGTGGGCGCAGGACCAGGGCAAACCAGACCCGAGCAAGCGCAGGCTGAGAGGCGGGAAGATGAGGAGGAAGTGTGGGCGACGGGGAGTGCTGGGTCTGGAGCAATCGCGATTGCCAAAGGGGAAGACGCCAGCCGCAGAGAATGACCCCCCGCCCCTCCGGCTCGCTTTCCTCCGGGGCCCAGAGCCGCGCACTCCGCCCCTCCTCCCCGCCGCCCTGCAGCGATTGACCCCCTTTACCCTTCCTCCTGCGCCTGCCCAGGAAAGGAGCGGATCAGCTCCGCCGGCTAATCCCCGGCTGCCTCGGCACTTCGTTTTGTAAAAAGTCGCCAAGGCGTCGATATTCGGGTTTGGGGTTTGATTAAACACACACACACACACACACACACACACACACACACACACCCTCGGTCATGCAATCCAGGTGGCTTTCTTTCACGTTTCATTTAGTCAGCACACGTTTATGAAGGCTTCCTCTGTGCCAGACCCTCTTGCCAGGCTCTGGGGGTCTGAGGAGCTCAAGGTCTGCTGGAGAAGCTAGAAAGGCCACAGGAAACCACCGGTGCAGCCATGGGGGTGGGGGTAGGGGTGCCAGGGGCTTTGGGGCCGGGGAGAAGTCCCCGATGGAGCCAGGAAGGCAAGGACCCTGTCTAGAGAAAGCATGAATAACAAAAACGTAACGATCCTCAAATGCGCCCAAGGCTCTGAAGTAGAGCTCGCTAATATCACTTATTAAGTGTCTGCTACGCGCTGGCCATTGTCATTCAGAGGCCTAGAGGCTACTGCCTAGAATGAGTCCAGATCTCCCTCGGAAGGGAGGCATGGGGAGCAGAGTGAATATTCTGTCCTTGAAACTGATTAGCTGCGAGGTAGAAAGTGCGCTCCGTTACAAAGAGAAGCCCGTGGAGTCGCAGAGATGATTTTGCTCTCTCCCCTAGACCACAGCCTGCTCGGAGGTAGGGAATCTGGCTTAAGTCGGCATCTGCAGCACCCTGGGCATGAAAGACTTTTAAAAATTAGGCAGTGGTTGGACATTTATTGGTAGGGTAATACAGAAACAGTTTGCTAAAGGGATATATGTTGTATGATCCAAATTTTACAAAATACACGTAAAAATTTTTAAAAAAATAAAATAAAATACACAGGCACATACACATATATTTTTTCTAAAGACTGGTACCAGTAGACTACAAAATGTTAATAGTTGTTACCACTAAGTTATAGATTGCAGATGTTTTTAAAAGACTGTCATGCAGAATATTGGACATACACGGAAAATAGACAGAATAGGGTAATGAGTCTTTGTCAGCCCAATAACCATCAACCCAGGCCTGCCCATGCACCACCCACACTGCCAGGACACATTCTTATTGATGTTCAAATTATCTCATCTTTGGGCTGTAAAAATCTCTTTGACTTGGTGAATCTTGACAGCTTCTTTGCTCGCTGATGTTTCTTGCTGTTCCACAGTCCCCTTTTGTTCTGGCCTGGACCTGGCATCGGCCACTCTCTGAGGAGCCCTGGTTCCTTTAAGAGGGAAGTGGAATCTGGAGCTCTCAAGCTGGGTGCTCGGGTTATAATAGGCTTCTTCAAATTTTTTTTGTTTTACCTTTTATTTTGAAATAATTTTAGATTTACAGAAAAGTTGCAAAAATAGCACCGAGCATTTCCGTACGTCTTCTTACCCAGCTTCCTCTCAGGTTAATATCTTACATAACCACACACAGTAGAATGATCAAAACCAAGAAAACATTGGCCTGGTACTATTTGCTAAACTACCGATTTTATTCAGACTTCACCAATTTTCCCATTAATGTCTTTTTTTTTTTCTTTTCCTATTCTGGGATCCAGTCCAGGATCCCACACAATTTACTTGTCTTGTCTCCTTAGTCTTCTTTAATCTGTAACAATTCCTCAGTCTTCCCTTGTCTTCCATGACCTTGACACACTTGAGGAGTACCGGTCAGGTGTTTTGCAGAATGTCCTTTACTTTAGGTTTGTCTCCTGTTTTCTCATGATTAGATGAATAGAAGTTACGCCTTCTGGGGAAGAATAGCACAAAAGGGCCCCTCTTCTCAGGGGTGCCTGAAATTGATGTGTCTCATTCCTGGGATGTTAAGCTTACTACTTGATTATTTTCCCTCTGTAGTTAACAAATATAAGAGAGTTTTAGATAATGCAAATATTCTGTTTTTCCTCAAACTTTTGCCCACTAATTTTCACATCCATCACTGGAACTTGCCTGCAATGATTATAATTGTGGTGTTCCAAAGGTGAGTTTCTATGTCCCTCACTCCTGCATTTTTTAATTGGAATCCTTCTGTAAGAAAGAGCTATCCTTTCCTCTCTGTTCCATTTATTTATTCATTCATTCATATCAGTATGGATTTGTGGGTATTTTATTCTGTGGGTTATGATCCAGTACTGCTGCTAGTATAATAGGCTTTGAAAATATGTTTCTGAAAGAAAGAAAGACAAGCAGGGAAGAAGAATGAAGAGAAGGAGAGATTGGAAGTGAAACTTGTCTGTCTTACTCATTTATATTTAATAAATCTTCATCAGAACACACTATACAAGGCAGGCAAAGTGTCTCAGTCCATCCATGTGCTGGCAGGAGTGACTTTTCACAATGGAAATCTGATTTCACTGGGGGGGACCCCACAGCCCTGGGAGCCCCTAGAGGACTGGATCAGAGTCTGATAGGCACCTCTGTCCTTAGTACTCAGCTTGGCCAAGGAAGGCTCAGCGCCTGTTGGTTTCTTTAAGTCAGATCCCGTCCCTCCTGAGCCTGCAGCCCTGCAGTTTCCCCATCTCACTTAGTATAAAAGCCAAAGGCCCTACCATGGTCTCAAGGTCTACATACTCCCTCCCTGCCCCTACTCACTCGGCTTCAGTCACCTTGGCTCCACGTCTTCCAGGCAGGGTCTTTGTACTGGCTTGCATTGCTCTTCCCCTAGATGTCTCCTTGGTGCCCTCATCCCTCTCGTCCTTCAAGTCTTAAATGTCACCCTTCTCAGCAAGAACTTCCCTGAGCACCTTACCCCAAACTGCCACTTCTCCCACACTGCCTACTTCCTTTCCCCCATCGCATTATATATTTTTTCCTTTTTTTTTTTCCTTTTCGTTTTTTGTCTCCTTCCACTGGAATCTAAGCTCCGGGAGAAGCAGAGGTACAATTGTGTGATAATTGGAGGGGGACAACTATAGCACAGTTTGAAAACCCAGAGAGGTGGCCTTCTCAGAAGAGAGAACCTCTAGATCCATCCAGAGCTAAAGGTTATTTAGCCGTTAGTGAGGTGAACAGAGGCACGGAAGGGAGAGAGAACATCTTTTAGGAAACAAGGGGAGCTGTGGATGGCCTAGATGGCCAGGACATGGAACCTTACGTCTGTCCAGTGTCTCCTATGTGTCTGGCCCTGGAGACACTGGGATGGGTGGGGGCCGGGGGGAAGGGGGACGGGTGGCAAAATAAACCAGCCCCTGTAGCCACCAGGGAGATAATGAGCGAGTTAAATGAGTGACTGTCTGCTTGCACACAGAGTCAGTGATAAGAAGGAACAGAGAAGGATGTTCCCAGAGAAGTCACCTGTAAGGTGAGTAGGGGGAAAGGGATGAGGGGACATAGGCTGACGACTCATGGGCCAAAAGAATATTCCCATAGACCAGCCCTTGGGTGGGAAAAGGTAGGCAGCAAAGGTCAAGTATCAGAGAGGTGGAGAAGGGATGTGGGGCCAGATTTTGCTGGAGAACCTGAAGTTTGGGCTTTATCCCCAGGACAGAGAGCCACTGAGGTGTTTTAAGCCTAAAAATGACACTATGGGACTTGCATTTGGGGAAGATTCCACCCACTCTTTTCTGAAGAAGTGGAGAATCCACCCAGAAATGTCTAATTCTGTTTCTTTTCGATAATCTTTTCCCTTCAGCATTAAGTCTCACTTTCCCTGATTCCTGAGTACTGAATGACCGTGGAGGTTCCAACGCGGGCACCCTCTCCTTTCCTCGCTGACCCCACATTTGTCCTTTGGGTTCATTTTTCCTCTTTGCATTTATCATAATTTATAATTATACATTCATGTGAGTGCTCGTTTATACTGTCTGGGCTGCTGACCACCATTATGGTCATAGACTGTACTTTCATCCACTTCCAAAGTAATTTTTCATGAGGACAATATTAACGCCTAACACGCTGTCCCCACCAGAGGAGCATACATTCATTTAACCCTCACAAGTAACTTGTGAGGTTGCACTATTTTTTATCCTTATTTTATAGCTAAAAAAAAAAAAAAAAAAAAAAAACCCGGAGACTTTCAATGTTTTAATGTACCAAATCAAAGGCCACAGGCCCTCCTGAAACCTTCTATTTCATTATGTTTCGGAGACTTCATCTGGTTGGAATATGTAGATGTAGTTCACCCATTTTTACTTGGTGGTAATGTCCTAATGTAGGACCAGATTTTTTTTCAGCTCTCTACCTTCCGTTAAATTATCCCCAGTGTTTTAGTGACCTGACATTTGAAAGTTCTATTCCATTATATATTATTCTTCTAATTGACTTTGAAAAATAAAAGTCCAACTTCCAAGTTCATGGGGAAGGGCTGGGGGACCCTTATTGTAACCTCAGTACCCGGGATAGATTAGGGAGAAGTGTGGGAGGCCTGGGGCGGCCTTTCTCCAGCCTGAGAAAACTTTTCTGTGTTGCAAATCTGACCTTTCCGTAGGGTTTTAAATTGTTCAAAGGCTTAAAAGACTATCTCAACCAGTCCTCCCTTTTCCTGAGGGAGACCAAGGCTAGAGTGTACTCTTGGTCCCAGGGCTATCGCGGTCAGCCCCGTGGCGGAGACAGGGCTTAGTTAGAACTTGGATAAATTTTTTGCTTCTGTTGCCCTCAGTGGGCTCTGCCTTCATTGGCTGCAGACTAATGGATATGAAGCCCTCCAGGCTCCAACCCCACTTGGCCCTCAAGCCTTTTCTCTCCTCTCTCCTTCTCCTACGGGCTCCCTCCCCCAACTCACCTTGTCCTTCTGGGCATTTCAGAGACACTGAGCTTCCCACCTATTTACTCTCCACATTACTGGATGTGACAATGACTCCCTTCCTGTGCTATTCCTGCTAGACCACCAGCTCCAGGGGGCAGGGAGGGGTCGGCTAAGAGCATGAGGTGGAAATACCTGTAGAGCAAATGGATGCTTGCAGTGGGAGAATACTGGAGAAGTTATTACAGGGGTCAAAGGTGAAAATGAAAGTAGGTCTGTGCTTCAGTCAGTGATGGTCTGTGTGGGAGAGAGGTAACAGGGGGAAAGAAATGAGCCCAGATGGGAGAGGATCTGCAGAATTTAGACATTTGTTCTTAATAGGGCAAAAACATATTATAGCCAGTTCACATTCTATTTGTCCCAAAGCAGTAACTCGCCAGTGTGGCAGATTACTTGGAGCCACTGAAGGGCTCTGCAGAGAAAAGCAATTGCCCCATGATGCACATTGTTCTGACATTTTGTATTTTGGAAGTTACCTGATTCTAAAAGTAACAGGGGCTGAGGCCTGGGCCTCGTCTGGACGGCCCCTCATCCCCCGCCCGCTCATTCTGGCCGCCCCTCCCCATCACTGCCTTGGAATCCCAGCAGGTGCAGGCACTTTGCGGATGCCTGCACCTCTCAGGCCAGGCGTGTGCAGGTATGGCTGATAATCAGCCTGCAAAAATCACAGCTGCAGCGACAGAGCTGTTGCCATGGTAACAAGGTCGCTTTTGCAGGTTCCCTCAGACTCTGCTTCTAAACCACACTGGGAGGGAAGGAAGGCCAGCATATCTCCAGGAGGCCCATGGCCCCTGCAAGCCAGTGAGCTGAGAAAAGGCCCATCTTTTTCTCCTAAGTTCTAATCATAGTGGAGTGTGACAACCTGTGTTCAGATAAATCCCAGCGCCACCCCTTTCTGTCTTCAAAAGCTATTGAACTTTTCTGTGCCTTTTTTCTCAACTGTAAATGGAAATGTGAGGATTAAATGAGATTATACATAGAAAGCCCCCAGCACTTGTATGGTAAATGTTAGCTAATATTAAATTACCTCACACACACACACCTTCCCCTGTCCTCTGCAGAAAAGTTTGACAGGAAACTCAGAGGCACTCAGTGAAGCCACATACAGATGCAGGATGGTTTTCTGGGACGGTCAAAAGAGCCGCCTGAGATGAGAGAGGGAGGGGAAGGTGGTTCTTACACGGGCTTCAGCAGCTCTCTCTGGCTGGCCAGGGGCTTCCTGGACCCTCGTGTGGCCAACACAGCTCCCATTCTAGACCTGCCATTCGTCTTCTCCGTGGATGTCAGGTGTGAGTGCAACCAGATTATAATTATTTGCTTAAATTGTAGCTTGGAAACTCACTAGAGACCACAGAGATGGGCTGGTCCAACCTGCAGGGCATCATTCATTGATTCATTGATTCGACTTACTCAATATGTGCTGTACTGGATGTTAGGGAGTCCGTGAGTAATAAGACAGTCCTGCTGCTAAGGAGCTTATTGTCCTTACAAAGGGGCCAGAACAGGCCCCTGGGCTCTGCCTAGGGAAACAGGTGGTTCAGTGGGCACCCCTGATGGAGGCCCAGCTGTGCAGGGCAAGAAATGAGAACTGTTCCGTGTTGTTGCATCTTAACTCCAGCAGTGGGGTGACTGGAAACAGGCTAAAAATGTGGCCCAGAGCCTTGTAAACCACCTAAAAGAGTGTAGCTTTCATTCAGAGGGCAAAGGGCCCACTCTTCAGGGTTTTTCAGGATGTCATTTGCTGTTTTGGAAGTTCCAGGGTAGGAAGGGATTAAAAAGGGAGAACTGGCAGTTGGGGTTGGTTGGGGCGATGAGGGGGATGCTCTGTGTGGTGATCTAGGGACAAATGGTGAGACCTGGATGGATTCAAGAGACATTTAGGAATAAAGTCAGTAGGACCTGGCCCCTGGCTGAGCTGGTGATCATGCAAACTTCTAGAACGACAGCCCAGGCCCCTGTGCTGACTCCGGCCCCTGTACTGGAAGTGTCAGGCCAATCAGCTGCCACTGGAGTTGTGCAAGCCCAGCAGGGCAGGGTGGGAAGCTCACTGCCTCCAGAGTCTATCCAACACCAGGGTCCAGCCTGGGCTTGGCTGAACTGCCTGAGTGACTCTTATATGAGAGCGTGAACTTAGCACTTGGCATAGAACCCGGCACAGCAGAGGCACCTAGTAAACGGTGGCTGGGATCATTAACCTGTTATGACTCTATGGGGCCCACTAGGGGGAAATAAAAGGAGACTTCATCCATTCACTCAGTATTCACCCGCTGAATATCCTGGGTACAGGCCCTGGATGGGACCAACTAAGTAAGCCACAGTGAGGGAAGGATGAAGGCATCAGGCACTAAGCAATGCAGGACTTAGGAAAGTTGAGGAGAAAAGAGTTCCCTTCAGAGCTTTTCACAATGCAGAGGTGGCAAGAAAAAAGGATCTTTCAGGCTATAGAGGGTTGGGAGTCGGCTTCTCAGAGTCTAACCTGAGTATCTCACCATCACTCGGGAGGAGCATCAACAGTGTTTGGGCCACGTGGCCTTTTAAAAAAACGTCTCGGAGCAAATACTCCAAGTGCAGGGTACTCTACCTGGAGATCCTGGACCCTGACAGGGCAGGGCGCAGCGCAGGGCAGGGCAGGGCCTCTGGCGGGTGGCTTCCGGCAGCTTCCAGGGCCTACTTCCTCATCAGAAGGAGAGTCTGGTCTTTTATTGGCTTCTCCAGGCCGGGCCTGCTGCCTTCATCACCGCAGCCTCCGCCCAGCACAGGCCTGGTGCCAGAGCCCTCAGAACATTTAATGAGAGGAAGGAATGAAAACCCGTGCGACTGGGTTTGTTCCACGCTGAAGTGTGTTTTGGCACGTTTGCCAGGTTTGTGCCATGCGTTTTCTTTGGGAGCAAAGAGGCAGGGACTTCGCTGAGCACGGCAGAGGCCAAGCACAAATGCTCGGTTTTACACCGTCCTTCCCATTGTACAGACTAGGCAAAGGCGCCAAGAGGCGACTTGCTGAAGTCACACAGATCCTGTGGACACAGCCTGTTGGTCCCTAAGAGTGTCTTGCGGTTTCAACCTCGAACCCCAGTACTGCGGTAGGGGTGGGCTTATCAGTTCCGTGGGTAGAGGAACGAGGGACTCAACCCACCAGCCCAAGTCTCCAGCACCCGGCCCTGGGCTTTGCGGTTTCCTAGCTGCGGCCACCACTGTGACCCTGGCCTCTGAGTCCCCTGCCCTCCCATGCTGCGCCCAGCACGCAGCGCTGACATGCCTGTGGGTGGGGAAATCACCCGCACACACTACGTCCCCCTTTGCTTTGCAGTCAAGCCCCCACGGGCACACCTGTCCCCGATCGTGACCTGGTTGGGGTCGGGACACAGGCGCCATTTCTGGAGGCGGCGCGTAAAGGGGAAGGGGAACGCAGCCGCGGGCCGGCGTGGGACGCGTTTGTTTTTAAATAAACAAGTTGTTTTCTCCGGACTCCAAGGGCCTCTGCCCCGCTGAACGCCAGGGTGGGACTTGAAACGGGAACTCGAACGGGAAAACAACACCGACGTGGTGTCATTCGCCCAGACCCAGAGACACAAAGGCAGCCGCGCGCGGGGGGTCTCGGCTCGGCGAGCCGGCGCGCGGACCCCGCAGCGCGGCCTCGGGGCCCGGCCGCGGGCGCCCCGGGAACTTCCGCAGAAGAGGAAGGAAAATCCAGGCGGCCGGGGCGGGCTGGGGCCGGCCGGGGCCGGCCACACCCAGATACCTGGGCCCCGCGCGCTGGCGTCCTGGGGGCGGAGGAGCCAGGTGGCCGGAGCAGCAGCCCGGGCGCCCCGGGCGCAGGCCGGCCCGCCTGGCCCTCGGGCTCCTCTCTTTCTAACCTTTGTCATGGCTTAAACTCGAGAGCCCCTCGGCCCACCCGTCCACCCACCCACCCAGACCCCAGGGCTCTGTTTGGACGTCGACCCAGGACTTTCGCTGATCCTCTCTGCCTGCGCGGCGTCCTGCTGCTAACCCGCCAGCCAGTCACCTGCCTGCGGCTGAAGGAAGGAGGCGCCCGGGGTCCCCGTGGCCGCACATGCAGGGGCCCCTGCCCGGGGCGGAGCTCTGGGTGGGGGAGCTGCGTGCAATCCCGCTCACACAAAGGTGTCTTGGGTGCCAGGGCCGCAGGAGTGAGCACAGCGAGGCAAAGCCCTCGGCCCTGCCCTTGTGGAGCTCGGGAGTGATTTGCTGGCCATGCGGCACTGATCTGGTTATTAACTGTAAGCCTCTCACCAAATTGTCGCTGTTGCAAATCACGGTAACTAGATCTTACCTTAAGAGCCGGATAAAAGTGTTCCTATCCATAAAGTCAGTTACAGACAAGTTGGTAATCTTGGGTATTCTGTGTAATTTTATTATGGAGAATTTCGAACATAAAGGGAAGTCATGACAGTAAAATGAGCCCCCAGCTGCGCATCACGGTTGTAATTATCAACTCACAGTAGTCTGGTTTTATCTACTCACCCACTGCCCCTCCCGATCCCTGTGAAACAAATCCATGGCACAGGCCCCGTTTCAGTTTGCCCCCTGAAATAATCACCAGGTTTTGATGAAAAGCCCATTGTTTGTTTAGAAAACTTCATTTTAAAACCGAGTAGATTAAAACGTTAAGGAGTGGAGATAAAGATGATGACAGGAGTGGAGATAGAAATAAAGGAGATAAACACAGTGGAGTACAAAGACTGAAGTGATGATGAAAGCCCTGGCAGTGATTTCTGGGACATCAGGTTGCCCAGGTGACAGCTTGAGCCCAGAGAGCCACAGAGGGGCCAGCAGGCGAGAAGAAGTGAGATTCAGGGCACTTACATTAAAGGTAGAAGAGACCAGAGTTGCTGATGGATGGGGGAGCAAGGCTTGAGGGAAAAAGAAGTTACAAGGATGGGAAACTGGGTGGATGCTGAGCTTTTAACTGTGATGGGAAGACTGTGGAAGGGGTAGATATGGGAGCGTGGGGAAAATCAAAACAGGGTTGGTTGTGTTAGAGCTGAGCTGCCATTTAGATATCATAAAAGTAGGTGCTTAAAGAGAATTCTCAGAGATAAGAGCAGGACTAGAGATATAAATCCCGGAGTTGGAAGTTCTTCAGAATCATGGAGCGGGGGTTGGCATGGATAGTAGCCAAGGAAGTTGGAAGGAAACTGGGAGAGGGTGGCCTCTCAGTGTGGCTCCTTCAGTCAAGGGAAGAAAGTGTTCCAAGTAAGGGGGAGGGACTAACAATGTGAAATGCCACTAAGAGGTCAAGGAAAAAGAAGACAAAAAAAGTGACCATTGGATTTAGGAATGTGGACATCCTTGGTGAGTCTGGCAAGAGCAATTTCAAAGGAGTAACAGAGCTGAAAGCCAAACCTGAAAGAATTGAGGAGAAAACAAGAGGGAGGGAGTGATCGATTAACCGTTGAAGAAATTTCGATGTGAAGAGAAACTAGAGGAATGAGGCCGAAGAGAGCATAAGGTCGAGGAACATCCAAAACAGAACAAAAACAATTTTGTAACACAGAAAATGTAAAGCTTATGCATAATCAGAGAGAATAACATAATGAATCCATACTCATTACCCAGCTTCAACGATTATCAACATACAGCCAATTTAGTTTCATTTATTCATGCCTGGTTATTATAAAGCGATCTCAGAATCTATTCTATTTCAGTCATAAATAGACTAATATGTATTTCTAACGAATAAAGATTCAGTCATTAACGTTCCAGAACTTTGTTTTTTGACATAACTGCATATGTCTCTTAAGGCTTTTTTAATCTATAACATTTCTTCTCCCTCTTTTTAAATATTTTTTAAGAAACCAGATAATTTATCTGTTAGAATTTCCCATATTCTGGGCTTTGCTGATGGCATCTGTATGATGGCGCTGTCAACTTCCCGTCGCATCACATGACATCTCTGGTTGTCTTTCTTTGTGACTGACCAGGTGTTTTCTGCTAGATCATCCAGTATAAAGTTCCCCGTCGGCCTTTTAGCTGTCACCCTATCAGCATTGCAACCCCAATCGAGAATGTTCTTGAAACCACAATGGTGAAGAGAAATCTTCCCAGGGGGCAGACTTGGAGAAAATTTAATTGTTTGCATGGTCTAGACTTACAGATGACCTGAAGTTGGACTCATGTACGGTGGCTATCGGAGATGAAGGAACAGCCTGGAAGATGGGTACAGGGAAATCTGATGAAGAGGTACATGGATGGACTCCAGAATGGTGCTGTGTGGACATATATCCATGGCCGATGAGAATGCTCTTCAGAGGGCACCTACTGCAGAGGAGGCTGTCAATAATTGCGTGGGTGAAATCACACGCTCTGTGAATGTCAGTCAGCCTCTTTCCCCAGCCATCCTGGCACTTAGTCAGTGGGTCCATGTGGCAGAGATGGAGGATAAACAACAAGAACATCCCCTCATCGAGACAGACCTGGCTACTGCCATTCCTGAGTGTTTAACCTTCCAACAGCAGAGACCAACACTGACTCCCCACCAATATGCCATCATACCACAGGAGGACCAGCCAGCCCGCTGTGGGTAGGCTGATTACATTGGAGGCCTTTCATCATGAAGTGGGCTGCAGTTTGCCCTCGCTAGAATAAATATGCATTCTAGGTAGGGTTTGCCTTTCCTACCTGCAGTGTTTCTGCCAGCGCCACTGTCCATGGACTTCTGGGATGCCTTATGCACGCTCACGGCATTCCACACGACAGAACTTCTGAACAGGGAATAATTGCTGAGGAAAAGAATTGCAGCTGTGAGCATAGAATTCACTAACATTACTGTGCCCCATCACCCAGAAGCAGCTGGCCTGATAGAAAGATGGAATGACCTACTGAACACTTTGCTCTGGCATCAGTGGAGAAAAATACCCTGAAAGGATGGTGTCTGTGATCACAGTGCTTGCAACCAGTGATCAATGTACAGTGCTGTTTGAGGATCTGGAATAGGATGAGCTCCTCATTCCTACATCTACTTTTTCTTCCTGCTCCCACAACTTTCAGCTTTATGGGAGGTCTTAGCTCCCAAAGGAGCAATAATTCCTAATATTACAGGACAACAGCTGTGGTTCCGTTGAAGTGGAATCTGGACATTTTGCATTTGTCAATCGCTGAAGGAAAAGGTTATTCTACTGGCTGACGTGGTTCACCCCAATTACCAGATCAAATTGTTGCTTACAATGAGGGTAGCAGAGCCATGTCTGGAACTCCAAGGATTCTATGTGGGATCTCTTCTTCTATGCCCAGTAGTAAAAGTTAATGGCTAATTAAAGCAACTCCAATAAGCAGGAGCACTGAGAAATCAGACCCTTCAGAAACGAAGTTTGAGTCACTCTACCAGGTAAAGAACCCTCATCTGCTGAAGTCCTGGCAGAGGGCAAAAGAAACATAGGGTGGGCAGTGGAAGAAGAAATTAAGAAATATTCACCGCAGCCTCCGTGAGCAGTTACAGACCCGATACAGAGGATTGTAGCAGCTAGGCGCTGCAGCAGCTGGGCCTTTTAGAGATCATTGTAACGTTCTCGCAGTTCACAAGCTGCATGATGATGTGGTATATGGTAGGATCAGTGTCAAGATGATTGAGAGTCTTTAGGACTATATTGTGACAGAAAACAGCAGAGTTAACTTAGCCCTGGGGTAAGACTGTGAAATGGGGGGCGGGCGGCCTGCTGTTCATCACAGGTGAATGCAGTCTGCTTTGTGCCTCCCTCCTGGTAGCTGTTGAAAAGAATGCCATTTGCCAGATCAACAGCTGCATACCTAATGCCAGAGGCTGTTCCTCTCTTACAGTAAAAATATTGTATCTGGCACAGCACCTGTGATGAGGGCTACCATTTGGTGAAGTCCACTGTCATCTATTGTGCTCCATCTGGGTTTTGCAAGAGTCACCCCAGTGACTTAAACAGGGTAGCACTCTCTACTATTGTATCTGGGCTGTAGGTGTGCTTCTGATTGGCTGTGGTGGTCAAGGGAAGGACTCACCACAGTTTTGGAGACTTCTTGGACTTTCCAAACATAATGGTTTTTACTCTCTAAGTCAAGGAATAAATGTGTGGATTCTGCTGGATAAGTGTATATCCATCCTGATTACTCACTCACCCAGAGATATAAGAAATGGCCAGAGGACCATGACTCCATTTGTCACCAGCTTCTCCTAACAATGGGCCATGATGGCATTTGGATCTCCTTGTGTCAGTGTCAACTCAGACCTGTTTCTAACATTCCTCAAAAGATCTGAGTGTTCCTCTGTTATGTAGTGTGCATTCACTCTGGTAAATGACCAAAGTCCTTTTGGAGAAGTTGGGGAACCTGTATCATATATACTTGTCATGGCATTGCAGGGTCCTTCCTTGAGGGGACTTGGCTTCCCCTTCGTTCGATGGGTTCTGGGTATTAGAACCAGCTCATGTCTGCCAAATAGGTGAGAGATTGAGATTTTCTGATTTAGCCATCTACCAAAGCCATCAATCACCATGGATCCCTGTTAAAGGCCAACTGATTATGGTTTTAGTTTTGTTCCCCGTTACCATGCTTGTGTCCTCCCTGCCTCTGGTGATTAAGTGCTACCGCCTGGCCTCTGCGGATTCAGAATCCTATCATCCATATCGGCACAAGGGAGCCCAGGTTCACTGCTGCATCTTTTATGTAAATCCTGGCCCACAGAAGATCGTTCCCATTGAGTTTTTCAACAACATTGACCTCTCACTGGTGCATTTCATACTGCTTTAATGAAGACAGTGTCCTAGAGATTGTGGTCAGTTGACAGGTTCTCTGGTTTTAGATAATAAATCCACGCTCACCTCTGTCCCTTTTCTCCACACTCTGCCAAGGCAAATCCAGCATTTCCACCTAACTATATACGCTAACATTGTTTCCAAGTTCTAAGGGGCTATTCTAGAGGGTATAAGAACTGGCTCCAGGAGTCCTTGCCAGAATATTAAATCCTGAATCATGAGAGGGCTCCCCTGTGGTCATACGCTCCCTATTCCAGCCTTATAGTCACCCTCCCTGGTCCATTGCTCTCAAGATCCATTCCCAGGCATGGCCTCCTGGTTCCTGCTGGAACATATTAGCCAGGTTTTGAAGCTATTTTGATAACACTTGACCCTAGTTTTCGGTCTAGGAGCCTTGAGGGCAGGAAAAGGCAGATCTCAAGGAGGGCGAGTATCAGTGTACAAGACATCTGCCTCTGGTCTCCAGAGAATGGAGTCTGCTTTCCCCTAGTGCGGGGGAGGGGCCGGTTCTGCTGTCCCAGGTGGTTAAGGTGAATCTGGGTATTTAATGTATTCAGCTACATCTACTCAAATGTCATGCACAGGCCTCAGAGCCCACTCCTTCCCTTTCCTGTCCCTAACAGAGGGGATTTACTGGGATTGTGAATTAAGTCTCCTTTGTAACTCTGAAATAAAATCTTGAGCCTGATTTTCTGCACTGTCTGCCCTCTGGCTACAGGGGATAAGGGTCACTTTAGATGCCACCATGGAGACTTTCTGGCTCTCACATGAATTAAGAATTGACTGTTCGAGTCTATTATTTTCTTCCTTCTGCACTTTTATGGGAGTTAAAAACATCCAACCAGCTCCACAGTCCCCATAATAACCATGACCCTCCTATTTTTCAAGAGATAGAGTTGTTACAGACACCAGTGCATCTTTTTCCACCTGTACCCCATCCCAATCCTAGTAACTGTGCTGGACAACATGCTTGGGGTTACCTCCATCCCACTTGATATCAGTAACAGGATCCTTGATGCCATCGGGCTGGCAAATGACTCAGTTCCAAAATCTCATTCTGAGAGCTTCCTGGAACGACTTCTGGTAACAGAGGTGTTTTAGATTCCATCAAGTGCAGATCCTTAGGCGAGGATTTGAGAGCAGGTAGCTTGTTTTGAACATGATCCAAGAAGCCCCAGTAGAGGGAAAATGAGTTAGGAAAGGTAAGGAAGCTGATGGAAAGATATGGTTGACACAGGGTAAATGAGTAGTTACCACTGTGGGTAACTAGGACCCATCTCAGACTACCTCTGGGAGGTGTACAGAGCACTCAGGATTCTTCTACTCCAGGAGTAAGGAAATGTGGTATTTATCCACTAACTTCTCTCTGAGGGCTGCCCCTGGGGGTGTCAATTTCCTGGCACTACCGTACTGCTCACGTTCAGGCTGAGCCATGTTCCTGTGGCCAGAGAAAGTCCTTCAGGCAGAAAGTCTTGGATGCTTGCACTAGGGAGCCTTGGGATTCACAGGAATAGAGCATGCTTCCAGGAAATGAGAGGGAGGGGTAATGACAGTGTCTATCACACACAGCTTCCTCAGAAGTCTAGGTCTCAGCTCCGTGAACCTGCAGTTACTATGTCCATGTTACTTCAGTGTTCCAATTTTACCTTTCAGTCCCTCAATGTCTTTCTAACCAATTTCCTACATTAATTTCTCCCTGTTAAAATAACTGTTTTGGTTCCTGAGTTCCTTCCTGGAAATGAATAAAGCAATTCATGAATGGAGGAACAGACCCGCATGAGTAAAAAGCACAAAACAAGGGTGGTGAGGTAGGCGGAGCCAGATCATGCAGACAGAGCCTGTGGGCTCTGTAACAACCTTGAAGGGAGCAAGCAAAAAAATAACTGGGAATCACGAAGACAGCATCTTGGCCATGCTTGGTATGTGGATGGCTCCAATTTCTCCTTCCTGTCTCTGTTCCATCTTCTACTTAATTCTGCAAACATTCTACTGACCAGGGAAGGCCAGGTCTGTGCTCAGAGTGGACCATGCAGGGATGCGTGCCTGTCTGTCTCAGAAGAACTCTGATCTTCCTGCCTGAGCTTGGGACTGGCTTGAAACTTTGTGGCCATAGATTTTAGGAATCTTGCTATACTTTCTGCTTAATTGATACTAAACTTGCCTGTGACCCCAGACTTACCATGCAGCCATACCTCGGGGACTTTGCCTATGATATTTCTCTGACCTGAATTATGGTTTCTCCTGTTCTTCCTTCCTGTCCTAACAAACCCCTGTTCCTCTCTCGAGACCTAGCTGGACTATCCCCTCTTCTTTCTCTGACTTTCCTAAATGGGACTCTGACTTCCTCTTTAGAATTTACATATGCACACACACCTCTACTATGGCCTATATTACAACCCTTTTTTAAAAAAAATATGTATTTCTCCTGCCCCGAGGATGACCTCCTTTGGGCCTCATTCATCCCTGTGTCTTCATTCATTCATGTAACATATCTTTTTTGAGTCCCTTCCTATCCCAGGCGTGGGAGCAGCTCTTGTCAGTGTCTGTTGAAGGGATGAATGAATTGGTGAGTGGTTGCTACCCCTGATAGATGCTGCGTTGCTAGGTGACACACTCCAGTGATGATTAGAGAGGGAGGGAGCGACTGCTGCTGTGTGAGATGAGAGTAAGCCTCTACGCATCTTTCTGCAGGATCAGGGAAACATCATGGGTGGGACTTCCATGCGCCCGCGCTGCCAGTGCGGCAGGGGTGAGGTTGGGCTTCTGACAGTGCTTTTCACTGTGCGTGGGGAGAGGGAGGACAGGAGGAGGGAGTTGTGTTAGAATCTTTCCAGTATGTAAGATTTTTTTTTTTTTTGAAAAATCCCTAAGAGACTATTTTTTCTTTATCCTTCAAGTTGAAAATCACTAAATTTAAAGCTTTCTACGTAAGAGTTATGAGGAAACTGAAGGGGTGGGGTCAACACAAGAGTTGGCATAGACCCCCTGCAAGGGCTAGGCTGGAAAGTGTGAGAGAAGCTGATTGCCCCAAAATGTGCCTGGAGCTGGCCACTGCTACCTAGCGCAAAGAGGTGGCCACCCGGAGGAATCGTGGGCCCGATGTTGCAAGATCTTCCAAGATTTCAGGAGAGGCCGCAAGTCCAAGTTTTAATGTGAAATCCCAGTTTTCTGATGGTAACAATCAATCAACATTTCACCAAGCCAGGACTTCTCTCCCCCTGGCCGAATACCGCTATCCCCTTTGAGCCCCAGCCAGGAGACCACCTTCCCAGGGAACCCCTGATTCATCTGTTCATTCAACATTGATCTCATAGCAGCCGAGTGCCAGGAGCTGTGTCGGTGCTGGGAATGAATCACTGAAGGAGTCTCGGTTCTTGCAGCTTCCATGTGCCCCCGCCGGCTACGATACTTCCCTCATCTCCATTCTTTCCTTGCTGCTTTGTGGCTCCTGTGTCCACCACTGGCTTCTCTAGTCTATAAACATCCTGAGGGCAGTAACAGTGTTGTGTATCTCTGCATCCGGCACAGAAAAGAACAATAAATGTTCTTAAATGAACCCTCTGGGGGAACACAGACTTCAGATAAGTAAAAGACGGTCTGCGGGTGTGGCTCCTAGGTTAGGTCTGCGGGTGTGGCTCCTAGGTTAGGTTGGGTCCAGAGAGCAGAGCTAGGACCTTACAGGCAAAGCTCAATTTATTAGTCGGAAGTATTTCTAACAATGAGATGGGTAGCCTGGAGGAAGGTAATGAGCTCACCATCCCTGAAGGTATCTGAATAGAAGTGAGCTGACCAGCCACTGAAGATGCTAGAAAGAATAGAGCTGTGTTGGGTGAGAGGTTATGTTGGATGATTACCTATTCTCTCCAGTGTCCATGGTTTGTGCTTCTGTAGAACAAGATTGAGTGAACTACTAAATTAGGCCACGGAGACAATCAAGTGGTTAGGAGCATGAGCTGTGCCTTCAGGTAGACCTGGGTTTGAATCCAGGCTCTGCCACTCAGCTGTGCAACCATGGGTGGGATGCTTCACCCTCTCTGAGCACAAGTAACTGATAGTTTAGGTGCCTAAGATGCTTCTCACCTCTTCTCTCTTCCAGGGCTTCACCCCATAGAGCGGGCACACAAAGCTAACTTGGAAGTGGAGAGTAGACACTAAAGCTAGCAATTAAGGTTTAAGTTGGTTAGGTTAAAAGTGCTCTTCAAAATCCCTAGGAAGGTGCCATGGGGGTGGTTGTCCTTTCCCACATTGAGTCCAACACAGCCAATTTCCCTTCTTGTTTTAGAAAAGAAAAACCGCTGGGGAGCATGAGAGGAAGTAGTGAGCTCGCATCTGAAGGTGAATGTTTTGTGGAAAATTCCCACCCTTAGGCATTAGCATCACTGTAGTATGGTGAGATGCCCATACTCCAGGGGTCAGGTTAAAAATGAGCAGACTGGAGAAACTGAAGATGTAGGTCTCCTCTCCACTCTGGGCCAGAAGCTCATTGAGATGAGTAGCAAGTGGATTCCCCTATGTTGTATAAATCATTAGTTTTTCTCTCCATCTCTCTTTTCTGTATTTTCCAAGCCCATCTACCAGAATCTTCATAGGTTACTTGAGCATATGATAAAAGTACTCTGTCGAGGTGGGCAGTCTATAACCACAAGCCAGGGCTTTGGGTTAACTGCACTGAGAACTTGACTTAAACCTGGGCCTACATCCAGCCTTCCTACTCTCAGAGATAAAGACAGCTGGGTCCACAGTGCGAACTGACTCACATTCTAACAGGTGTAGGTGGAAGAGTGGCAAGAGAGTGAGACCAGCCACCTGTCCCACTTGGCTCATCACGGGTAGTGCAGAAAGGCAACGGACACCTGCCAATCATTTAAAAGTGACCTCACCCACCAATAAATGATCGTCGACTCTAACCCTTAGATTAGCTCCTTTTCCCTTAAAGAGGAGTAAGAAAGGGGGAGAAAGAAAGGCCGAAAGTGTTCTTTGTGAGCATGTGGATGGAAGCACCCTCCTTTTCAGTGGAGGCAGTCATGTGAGGAGTGGCTTATAAGCATTATTTCTCGCCCATACTCATCCATGGAGGGCTCAGCACAGGGCCTGGCTCACGGTAAGCCTTCGAAAAATGTTAATTGTGGCAAATAATAGTCCACAATTATAATAAGAAGAATTAAATTGTATTAAAAATGCAGGTACAAGAAAATGAAGCTTAGTGAAAATTGAATAATATAGCCAACTTTATACTGCTGATGAATTTACAAAGCCGTGTAATCTGGCGTCAGAACCATGCTCTTAAGCATTATGCTCTGCTTATTCACTGATGTTGAGGGCATTTTACTTATCCAAATAATAATTGGTAACCCTGGTAATTCCAATAATAACTGTGGAACCATGCCAGAAGAAATATACTTGGCCTTCATCTTGAACTGTATTCAGGAACTGTTGTAGAAACTGGGTGATAATTTAGTGATCCAGGTAACCACAAAGCCCAGGGGAGGTATGGGCAGTAGGCATGGCCAGATGGTATGGAGTGGATAAGGCTGTCCCTTTCCTGATGCTGCCTGTCCCTATTTCTCTTTGCATTCCCTTTAGCCACAGTCAGACTCTCCCCATCTTCAAATTCACAACTTAAAAAAAGAACCCTATCCCTCCTACTGCCCCTAAAGCAAGATACACTGAGAAGGACTGATTGGCCAAGACTGGGCTACATGCCCTTTGGACCAGTCCCTCTTGACAGGTGATGGGGTACCATTATCGCCCAAACTGACTATAGGACCCAGTCCCACATTTAGATGAAGGTCAAGGCCGTGTGAGTGACCATTCCACCATGCAATAGAGTGAGATCAGGCTGCCAGTGGAAAGAGAGGGGCTAGGAAAACAAAAACAGGCACCCATTACAGGGAGGCAGACCATGGGGAAGGTGCTGGGTTCTGTGAGTTTGGGCTCTGGGACCTGTCATTTCTGGCTACAGTCGCAGGAAGCATGGCTGGCATGGCATGGCCTGGCCCCAAGGGTGGTGCAGCTGAGCAGTGGTCCCGTGTTGCTCCTACACTCCCTGAAAACCCACCTCCTCTGTGATTCCCCAGCTTTCCTTGCCAGAATAGTAAAAAGGGCAATGGACTACACATCAGAGCACTAGAACTTGTATCCAGCTCAGTCACTCAAGGTGTGTGACCTTGGGCTGGTTGGTGGCATCGGCAAGGGATGAGTTTGTAAGGCAACAGTGAAAAATCACCCCTCGGCTCATCACTGAGCTTCTCTGTGGACACACCACGACCCTCCTTCTTCCTACTCTGACCCTTCTCCCTGATGGTCTCTGCATTTGCCTGGTAGGCAGGGAGGGAGACAAGAGAGAAGGGGAAAGTGTGAACCTTGACAGCCACTGAGTAGCCATTTCTATGTGCTTTTTTCGAGGAGAAGGGAATTTAATGGTACAGTTTAGAAAACAGCAAATATAACCCAAACTCCTGCCACTTAAGCCCGCCTAGGTAGATGGGTGTCAGGAGACTAAACTGCTGCCTGGTTGCCCTGGTAACCATATTTGTTAGTGCTAAAACCTCAGAGCCACAACACAGGGAAAGCTGCAACCTACAACCTGTTCACAGGTTTACCCAGCCAAGCAAAGTCCTAGGGAAGGGAATGTCTGGGAAGGAGCGAGTGATTTCCTTTGCTCTATAAAAAGCAAAGGACCAGTGTGCTGAGCATTCGTCGCCAGTGCAGCAAAGAAATAATTCCACATGACTGCATGGAGCAGGACCTGCAGGGTTTTGTCTGTTCTTGGCTGAATCCATATAGCTATGTAGGTAAGAGTTGGGAGGACTTTCTACCCTAAAACCAAGTCATATGCCCTCTTGGGCTTGCTGTGTCACAATGACCAGAAGAATCTCCACTCTTTTGGTGTTTGCTTTTCCCCTTTTTTCTCCCTCAGGATCCTACTCCCCTCTCTTTCACACTCTGGGACTCTTCATCTCTCCCACAGCTCTCCTTGCCTGCTCACTTTTTAAATAAAAAATGTTCTACAACACGCGAGCGAGGAAATCACCTACAACTACCATGATTCTTCGGCAGTGCTTGCTGACATTGTCTCCATAATGCTGATGTCTGTCCATGGAGCAGATGAACCTTAACCTCCAACGTGGAAAGCCCCTTTCACATCTGTCCCTGTCCACGTCTGACGTCAGTGCTGCTCTGTTTTATTACAAGGGAAAAAGATCCCGCCTAGGGCAGATTCTGGCACTGGCCGTGTAATGGGTGAAGGCAGTCAGTTAAGGCTCTGCTCTGTGGTTTGGGATGAGCCACTGTACATGTGGACCCCAGAAATTCTTCTCTAAATGTTTTGGCCCATAAATCAGATTATTATGCAGTGGCGACTATGATTTATTTTCTTAAATATTATTTTTATTTCTTGGTTCATATTATAAAACTACTATTACGTCACAGAAAATTTGGTAACACACAACTGTCAACTTTTCTGTGTATTTCCTTAAAGCCTTTTCCCCGTTCATTAGATATATTTTATTTTGAAAATATACTTACAATCACATTTTATATATAATTTTAGATTTTTATTTTTTTCAGTCGACATTATATAAAAGCATTTTTACTTAGAAAAATAAGAGAAAATAAGCCTTTTTGTAAAATAAGCTTTTATGTACACAAGCATATATCATGGTGGCCATTACATCCTTTTAAAGGCAGCATAAGACAAAAGTAATTCTTTTTATTATAGTTTTATGCTATAGGAAGGAAATTGCACTTGCTTTTTATATTGCTACTGAGGAGCAAATCACACTAAAAAGTATATGTCTTGATTTAGTTTTTAAAGTGCTTTCAAATAAAGTTTATATTAAATGAAAACTTTTTGCAGCAAGTATAATTTTTCATCCATAATTTTAAATCATAAGCTGTGGTAGATAGTATATGTACAACATACATATATGTGTGTGTGTCCTTCATAACCACTAGTTATTTTTGCCATTTCATTTCTCTCTGTTTCATAAGGCAAACATTTTATGTATTGGTTGAATATTTATAAATATTTTAAGGATATTTATCTGACATTAAAGATGTGAGTGACAACATCAATGTAAGAATTTAATTTTTAAAATAGATTTGAAGGGTTTACTAATCAGAAATTATAAGGCAATAGAAGCAACTGCAAGTTAACAGAGGACTGCTAATTATATGACAATATATACGCTATCTCAATAGCAAGCTAAGTCGCCATTACAAATGAGAATCATAAGGATAATGTCGCAACATGATTAAACTGCTAGGTTAATGCAAAAGCAGAACTAGACATTTTATGTACCCCATTGTTTAATACAATGCCTAACCCTGGGAAGTATTCAACCAAAGCTAGATATTGTTATGATTAATTGTAACAATGTAAACTGTGATTTTTGTTCTGAAGGGGTATGATTTCCTTTTATTCTGCAAGTTACATTCTCTAAATAAAAATTCGATTTTTATAAAAACTGACAACTCAGTGAAAAATGGAATAGAAAAATGGACAGAGAATATAGACAAACAGTTCTCATAGTGAACAAACAAATATCAAACAAATGGAAAAAGTGTTCAGTCTCCCTCAGAATAAGAGAAATGTGCACCATAATTAGCCTGACATGTCCTATCAGATTAGCAAAGTCCAAAGAGTTTGATAACACTATGTTGCAAGAGCATAGGGAACCAGATTCCCTGGTACCTTGCTTATGCGACTATAAAATGGCACAATTTGTAGCTAGCAATTTGGCAATATTTATTAACATTTTAAATGGACGTATCCTTGATCCGCTAATTCTGCTTTTAGGAATTGATCTACTTATTGGTCTACTGACACTTAAACAAAATAACATGAAAAAATCTATATACTGCAGCACTGACGGAATATCAAATAATTGGAAATAATCTGAACATCACTGACAGGAGATTTGTTTAAATAGTCCACACAAAGAAGCATTCTGTAGCCTTTTTAAAAGGCGGAGACAGGGCCTCTGTGTATAAAATGAGCAGGGTTCAGCATGTGTTATTAACAATAGGAGCAAGGTGTAGAGTGGTCTGTCTAGTATTATCCCTCCAGCATGAATAAGAGGGAAGTGTTTTATCATGCACAGACTATCTCTGGAAAGATGCACAGAGGTCTCCCCAGTGGCACCTGGGGCAAGGGTGACACACAGTCCCTAAGAAACAATGAGCAGGAGGCTTTGCATTGTATACTATTTCTGCGCCTTTTGAATTTTATCTCATTTACACATATAACTAATTCAAAACTAATTAAATAAAATAACATCCTTTTTATTTAAAAAGCCACCATGAGGTAATCACTATTCTTTTAAAAATCAATAAAACCATAGTCCTCTAAAATGTTTCTTATTTCAGGCTTGCAGAGGTCACATGGGTGGGTGAAAGTCGAAAGCCGGGTGGTTTTGAGATCGCAGTTCTGGTCCTGCCCATGACTCAGTGGGCCACAGTGACCGGTTTCTGAGTCTTCGTTTCTCATCACTACAGGAGTGGAATCGGTCAAGGTAATCCTTAAAGGCCATTTCACCCTATGAAAATGTTCATGAAATATAAAAATATTCACCTTTGAAAATATGTCATTGTTTACAAAAAAAAAAAAAAGAATATCATTCACAAACATTTCTTAAGGCAAACATTTTTTTGAAGTACAACACAGAAAAGCACATAAATCTTAAGTGTACAGCATGGTGAAAAAAGAGAAGGCACCCACGTAACAACCCGCACCTAGACTGAAGGTAGAATGTCACCCGCATCTCCGGAAACCCCTCCCAGTCACCACCAAGCCCCAGGGCAGCCGTTACCTTGACTCCATAGGTTAGTTTTGCCAAGGACAATATAAGCCAGTCCTCCCAGCACCCCAAAAACAATGGTTTGCACATTTGCACTTTTCTCTCCAGTCTTTTCACGATGCAGATATGTGTCGACTGCTGAGAGAATATAGTTGATAACAGCGTTCGTTCCCACTCCTGCCAATTCTTTGTCGTTACGAATCTAATGGCAAATAATCATTACTACCGTTCTGCGTTCTGCTGCCTGTTAAGGTCGGTAAAGGGAAGATGCCATGACAGGCATTTCTAGACAAACCACACGGGAGCAAAGTAAACAAGTGGATGAACTGCCTGGAATTCACTCTCATCAGATAAGGGGAAAATCCAGGCTGTCTTCTGGGATCTGGCACGAACATACCTCCGGGCGTGTGTCCTAGTCCCCTGGGCCGAGGTCCCCTTGCCTTTGTCTCGTGGCCGGTGGGGTGGGGGGCGGCGGCTCTAGGCTTGTGTTTTGCGGGTTAGTGGAATCTGTGGGATTCGCTGGCTTTGCTTAGGCTCCAGCCCTCGCAGCCAGGGGAGAGGTCGGATGGATACGGAGCCTTTAGGCTGGGGCCGCGGGCTCGCCGGTCCCTGCTGGCCCTATAGTGTGTGAAGCAGTGACTTTCGTGTCAGATGTTCCAGTTTCCCAATCTGCTTCTCCATGTAGCCTCCTCCTGTAAGTCCACGTTGCTTCTGTTGTGCAGTGTTGAAAGACCTCTGGTCAGTTAAGAAAGTTTGCCCAGCAAGGGCGCAAAGCCGCCACCCTAGACTTGAACGGGGCTTCAGGAGGCGCTGGGTGTGTCTGAGCCCCTGCCTGCTTCCCCCACCCCGCCCCCACCGCCCCAAGCCGTCGCGCTGACGGGCTTGAGCCTGCAGTGATTTATGGTCGGCGCGGCCCAGCTGTTGGCGCGGACTCCGCAGCTGCTCAGGGTTAAGAGGCCTGTGTGAGGGACGCGAGCCACGGGATGTCCCCAGTGCAGTTGTTCCTTTTCGGGGCGGAGGGGGAGAACATGTTGTCAGTCTGAGGGCCGAGACCAGCTCAGGAGAGGCTGCAGGCTCCGCACGCCCCCAACATATACACACACTCACCCCGCTCAGCAAAGGCCCCGCGCGGTCTGCTCTTGGTCTGGATCCTCTTGGTGGCCCATCGACGCCAGACTGGCGGGGCTGAGGTGTTTAGGAGCTCAGCCCAGCTCCGCAGGAACTGCTTTCATGGCCCCCCCGCTACCAACTGATTGTCACCTAGCAAGGGCATACATCAGGGCAAGGGCTGAGAGCAGAAGGGGACATCTAGCTCTTTCTTCATGGAGTCCCACTGTTCTCAGACCCCCTTGCCAAATGTTTACTCGCATTTTCTCATCTAACTCTTGGGATAAGCCAGAGAGGTTGATATTCCTCATATTCCCTTGGCCCTCCTGAAAACTGTGGTTCAGAGAGGTTAGAAAGACTGACAAAGATCACACAGCTAGCTGTGTCTGGAGCCGGAACTTTCAACAACTAAAGAGCCGGCTGGAGTCAGGCAGTTTGCATAGGCTACAGTATTCCATCTCCTATCAACCCTAAAAGGCCAGCAGTATTCATCCCAATTGGGGAGCTGAGGAAGCAGGCTCAGTGTCTTTCCTAAGGCCACTTAAGTGACAAGTGGTGGAGCTGAGGTTGTTTCCGCTGTACTGGACACCACTTTCTGCGTTTTTTCCTATTCCTTCCGCCTAACTATACCCCCTGCTGCTTCGTGGAGGCTTGCTTGGGTGGGGGTGGGAGGGCACTGAGACCTTTTGCCAAAGGTGCAGGCCAGGCCAGGCTGGGCAATACTTCCTGCCTGTATCTTTGTGCCCAATTTGCTGACTTTGACACACTTGACACCTCCCCCTTCCCAAACACTCAGTTCTTGGCCTCAGCTGGTCCATGTGACTCAAGTTTCTCCCACCTTATTGGCTGCTCCTATTCAGCTCCTTTCCTGAATTCCCCTCCCTCCACCAAGGAAGGGCCTCAGAACTTGATGCTGATCCTCTTATCCCCCTACTAGTCTTTCCAGTGAGAGCTCCCCCATCCCCATGTGCAGGATGATAACTTCCTAGTTATTTTTCCTACTCTAGCCTCTCCTCTAGGGGGTAACACCTGATTGTACCCTCAACATTTTAAAACGAATTTATTGAGATGTAAATCACATACCATACACTTCATCCACTTAGAGTGTGCAATTCAATGGCTTTTAGTATACAATATCCCCACTTAGCCACAGGGTATGCGTTCCAAGACCCCCAGTGCATGCCTAAAACTGTGGTTCCCACAAGATCCTGTATATACTGTTTTCACCTGTACATATGTACTTATGATAAAGTTTAATTTAAAAATTAGGCATATAAGAGATTAGCACTAATAATAAAATAGAATGATTATAACAAAATACTGTAATAAAACTTAAGTGAATGTAGTCTCTTTCAAAATATCTTATCGTACTGTACTCACTCTTCTTGCAGTGATGCGAGATGATACAATGCCTACATAATAAAATGAAGTGAGATGAGTGACATAGGCATTGTGACACAGCGTTAGGCTGCTTAAGGGTGATTTGAACACAAGCACTGTGATACTGTGACAGTTGATCTGACCACAGCTACTAAGTGACTAATAGGCAGGTAGTATATACAATGTGGATATGCTAGACAAAGTTATGATTAATGTCCTGGGCAGGAAGGAGTGGTATGGTGCCAGATTTCATCATGATATTCATAATGGCGGGCAATTTAAAACTTACAAATTGTTCCTTTCTGGAATTTTCCATTTAGTATTTTTGGACTACGGTTGATTGCAAGTAACTAAAACTGCAGAAAGTGAATTCAAGGATAAGGGGGAACTACTGTATCCACAGATCACTGTGACCATCACCATAGTTAATTTTAGAACATTTTTATCACTCCAAAAAGAAACCCTGTAACCATTAGCAGTCACCTCCCACTTCCCCCCAACTTCTACAGACCCTGACAACCACTAACCTGATTTCTGTCTCTATAGATTCTCATATAAATGGGAACATACAATATGTGACCTTTTGTGACTGACTGCTTTCACTTAGCGTTACGTTTCCAAGGTTCATCCATGTTGTAGTACATGTCAGTGCTTCATTCCTTTTAATAATCAAATAATATTCCATTGAATGGGCATACCATCATTTCTTCATCTGGTCATCTATTGATGGACGTTCATGTTGTTTTCACTTTTTAATCGTTATGAATAATGCTGCTATAAATATTTACACATAAAGTTTTGTGTGGACTAATATTTTCATTTCTTTTGGATATATACATGGGAGTGGAATTGCTGGGTCATATGACAACTCTAAGTTTACCTTTTTGAGGAGCCACCAAACTGTTTTCCACAGTGACTGCACCATTTTCCATTCCTGCCATCAGTTCCAATTACTCTGTATCCTCATCAACACTTGTTATTGTCTATATTTGATTACAGCCATCCTAGTATTATCTATCTCATTGTGGTTTTGATTTGAATTTTCCAAATGGCTAATGATGTTGAAAACATCTTTAGAGAAATAGCTATTCAAAGTTTTTGCTCATTTTAAAAATTGAATTATTTTTCTTTTTATTATTGAGCTATAAATGTTCTTTATATATTCTGGATACATGATTTGCAAGCATTTTCTAACATTCTGTAGGATATATTTTCACTTTCTTTTTTTTTATCACTTTCTTGATAGTGTTCTTTGAAACACAAAACTTTTACATTTTTGATGAGACCAATTTCTCTACTTTTCTTTGGTTGCTTTGCTTTAGAGGTTGTATCTAAGAAACCATTTCCTAATCCAAGGTCATGAAGATTTAGTCCTATGTTTTCTTCCGAGAGTTTTTTTTTTATAGTTTTGCTATTATATTTATGTTTGTAATCCATTTTGAGTTAATTTTTGTGTATGGTATGAGGCAGGGGTCCATATTCATTATTTTGCATATGTATATCTAATTATCTCTGCACCATTTCTTAAAAGATTATTCTTTCCCTAATTGAACTGTTCTGGCACTCTTGTTGAAAATCAATTAATCATAAATGGTTGATTTATTTCCAAACTGTCAATTCTATTTCAATTATCTATATGCCTATACTTATACCAATAAGCCACGAGTTTTGAAATCAGGAAGTTTTAGTTCTCCAACTGTTCTCTTCTTCTTCAAGACTGTTTTGGCTATTCTGGGTCGCTTGCGTTTTTATTTAAATATTAAGAATGTTTTGCCAATTTTTTTTAAAAAGTGAGCTGGGATTTTGATGGAGGTTGCATTGAATGTGTAGATTGATTTAAGATGTGTTGCTTTCTTAAAATGTTAAGTCTTCTGTCCATGAACATATAATGTCTTTCCATTTATTTACATTTCATTTAGCTTTCTCAACAATGCTTTGTAGTTTTCATTATATAAGTCTTACACGTCTTTCGTTAAATCTATAGCTCAGTATTTTATTCTTTTGGTTGCTATTGTAACAACTTGTCTCAATTTCATTTTTGGAATGTTCATTGCTAGCATATAGAAATACAATTGATTTTCATATATTGATCTTGTAAACTGCAACCTTTAAAACACATTTTTTAGTTCTAATAATTTTTAGTGGGTTCTCTTTAGGATTTTCTATATACGAGATCATGTCATCTGTAAATAGAGATAGTTATATTTATTCCATTCTAATTTGAATGACTTTTATTTCTTTGTCTTGCCTGATAACCCTGGGTAGAACTTCCAAAACAATGTTAAATAGACGTGGTAACAGTGGACATCCTTGTCTTGCCTTCATCTTAGGGGATCTCATTCAGTATTTCAGCATTAAATTTGATGTTAGCTATGGATTTTTCATATATTCCTTTTGCCATATTGTGGAAGTTCCCTTCTATTTTTAGTTTGTTGAGTATTTTTTATCATGAAAACATTTTGGATTTTGCCAAATGCTTTTTCTGCATCTATTGAGATGATCATATTTTTTTTGTCCTTTATTCTATTAATGTGATAAATGATATTAATTGCTTTTTGAATATATGTTGGGGATCTCCAAGGCTACTTGCAAGATAAATGATTCACAAGGACTCACAGGACTCAGCATGTAGTCCTACTCGCAGCTAAGCTTTATTATCTTGAAAAGATACAAAGCAAAATGAGCAAAAGGAAACAACACATAGGCCAAAGTCCAGAAGAAACCAGGCACAAGTTTCCAGACACTCTCCTAGTGGAGTCAACACAGGACGTGCCTGAGTCCTTCAACAAGTCGCAACAGAATGTGTGAAGTGTTGTCTGCCAGGGAAGTTCATTTGAAAAACTCGGTGCCTGAGTTTTTAATAGGTACTGGTCATGTAGGCACCCTCTGCCTAGCAGGCACTAAAATTCTAGATTCCCAGAAGAACAGCAGGTTTTTAGCATAAACCATGTTGTTTGTACAAACAGTGTATGCACAGTGAGCCACTCTTACCAGTCCTGAAATCCATGTTCCCAGATGCCAGCCAAGGGCCAACCTCATAATCAGGCATTTCTAAGGATAGCATTTTCAAGCTTGACACATTAACTCTTTTCTGCATGAAATGTTAAATCAACCTTGTATTCCTGAAGTAAATCCCACTTGATCATGGTGTACAATCCTTTTGATATATTGTTGGATTCAGTTCCCTAGTATTTTGTTCAGGATTTTCATATTTAATTTCATAAGGGGCATTGGTCTATAGTTTTCTTGTAATATCTTTGTCTGGTTTTGGTATGAGAGTAATACTGGCCTCATACAATGATTGAGAAGTGTTTCTTCCTCTTCCGCTTTTGGAAGGGTCTGTGGAAAATTGGTGTATGAGTTTCATATTGATGCTGTAACAAATTACCACAAACTCAGTGGCTTAAAGGAACACAAATTTATCCTTATACGATTCTGGAGATTTAAAATCCAAAATGAGTCTAAAGGGCTAAAATCAAGTTGCACAGGGCTGGTTTCTTCTAGACAGTCCAGGAGACGATCTATTCCTTGCCTCTTCCAGCTTCTAGAAGTTGCTCCTGGTCCTTTCCTCCATCCTCAAAGCCAGCTGAGTAGTAGCTTCTCTCTTAGACTCTGCTTCTTTCTTCACGTGGCACCTAACTCTGACTCCTCCATTATTCCTCAGAAGGACCTTTGCAATTACATCAGGCCTACTCAGATAAATCAGGACAGTCTCCCCATCTCTAGAGTCTTAATCACATCTGTAAAACCCCTTTTGCCATATAAATGAACATTCATAGGTTCTTTGGATTAAGACATGGATATCTTTGGGGAGCCATTATTCAGCCTGTCATGATTGGTATTAATTCTTTTTTGAATGTTTGGTGGAATTCACCAGTGAAGCTATCCAAGACTAGACTTTTCTTTGTGTAAAGTCTTAAATTATTAGTTAAATTAAATTAAATTAAAATTTAATTGATGTCTTGTTATAAACTTATTCATATTTTCAATTTCTTCTTGAGTCAGTTTTGATATTTGTGTTTTTCTAGAATTTGCCAATTTTGTCTAAAGTATCTAATTTGTTGGAGTACAGTTGTTCATAGTATCCTCCTTTCCTCCCATTTTTTTCCAGCTTTATTGAAATCTAAATGACAAATAAAATTGTGTATATTTAAAGTGGTGATTTGATATAAGTATACTTAATGAAATTACCACAATCAGGGTAATTAACACACTCATTACCTCACACAGTTGCCTTGTGTGTGTGTGTGTGTGTGTGTGTGTGTGTGGTGGTGAGGATGCTTAAAATCTACTCTTCTAGCAAATTTCAAGTACATGACACAGTTTATTAACTGTCATCACAATAGTGTACAGTAGATCCCAGAGCTCATTCGTCTTATAACTGAAGGCTTGTACCCTCTAACCAGCATCTCCCCATATGGTATCTTCTTATAATCTTTTTTTATTTTTGTAAGTTTGGTAGTTCTCTCCCCTCTTTTAATTCTGGTTTTTGTAATTTGAATCTTCTCTCCTTTTTTCTTGGTCATTCCAACTGAAAGTTTATCACTTTTGTCAGTCTTTTCAAAAAAAAATTAATTTTTGGTTTTGTTGATTTTCTCTGTTGTTTTTCTATTCTTTAGTTCATTTATTTCTGCTATAGTCTTCATTATTTCGTTCCTTCTCACTTTGTGTTTAATTTGCTTTTTTTTTTTTTTAGTTTCTTAAAGTGGAAGTTTAGGTTATTGATTTGAGATCTTTCTTCATTTCTAAAACAGGCATTTGCAATTATAAATCTCACACTGAGCACTGCTTTAGCTACATTCTATACTTTGGCCCTTGCCATTTAAGAGGCAATGTTGTATAGGGATTAAGGTCACAGGCTCTGGAACTCACTCTTTCAAGGTTGAAATTCAGCTCTGTAACTTATTAGCTGCTAGGCCTTATGAAAATGACAAAATCCATATCTCATCTGTAAAATCACATGATAATAATGATAAATTGTTGTAAGGGTTCTATACATATTAATACACATAAAAGATGTAGAACAATGCCCCCAAAATAGAAAACACACAATAGGTGTAGCTAATGTTATTTATTCAATGAATATTTATCGAATCTCTGCTATGTGGCAGGCTTGGTTTTCATCAGTGGGGACAAAATAATAAACATGACAAGATAATAATGATAAACAAAACAAAAACTCTCCTGGCATTTATGTTCCAGTTGGGAGACACAGACAGAAAGATAGATCCTAAACAGACAAACAAATAAATGCAAGTGCTATATTAAAAAATAAAACAGAGCGATATGCTAGAGATTGACTGAGGGGCTTCTTTAGATTGGGAGAGTGGGTTAGGGGAGGCCATATCAAAATGAAATCTGTCTGAGAAAGAACAAGCCTAGCTGAGGGAAGGGCTCAAGCAGAGTTTCCAAGGTGGGAACAAGAGTGGAATGTTGTTTGTTTGTTTGTTTGTTTGTTAATTTTTCTAAGAATTTATTTTGGCCAAACTGACAACATGCCAAAAAGCAAGATCTCAAATGCTCCAGAAAATGACCGTTTTGCAGTTTCTTTTATACATTTGGAATTAAGAAGGGAACTAAGGAAGATGACGGGAAGGTGGGAGAAAGCCCAGCAGGGAAATCTGTGATTGGATTACAACATAGTTAAGATAGTGTTCTCTCAAGGGTGGTTACACCTGTTTTTGAAATTTGTCTGAGTTGTTGCATGTAGTCATAGTTCATTCTCATTGCTGTTTTGTACTCCATTGTCTAAATACACCGTGATTTGGTTATCCATTCTAGCATAGGTGGACATTTGGGAAGAGTGGAATGTTCGAGACCCCTCAGGAAGGATGGAGACATGGACAAGGGGAGAGCGGTAGAAGAGGAAGTCAGGTTGGGTCTTTTAAATAGGATTCCAGAGTCTATGTGTTCCATAGCTTTTAAATACCCTCTTATAGACGGTTGTTTTCCAGTTTGGTATTAATAGAAATAATGCCAACATACCAGTGCCTCTTTGTGCAATTATGAGAGTCTCTCTTTAAGATAGATTCCTAGAGACGGAATTGCTGGGTTGTGTTACTTTTTAATTGGAAAGCAATGTTATTTAAAATAAACAAACAAGGGACCATGTGATATGGAACAGGACTCACTGGAGGCACCACAAACACATTCTAGAAAACTCTCAGGCTGAGAAGTTAAGCCTTTGGGCTCTTGAATAATAAATGAGAATTATCATTTATTATGAGCTTATTATGTGCCTGGCACTTTATTTCCTTACATGGTAAATTCGTATCTTATCCTCTTAAAATTGCTCTCTTGTAGGTACTATTGTTATCCATCATTTTACAGCCAAGGAAACAGACTAAATTAAAATAACTTGCCAACACAAGTCACACAGCTTATTAGTGGTGTAGTCTGGATTTGAACGTGGGAATCTTGACGCCACTTTTAAGTTTAAGCACTATATCTGGTGGTTGGTTGAAAAGGTGGGAGTTGGAAAGACTACGGGCGGGAATGGGTTCAAAGGCAGGCCAAGAACATAGTGCCTACTTCTTTCTAGGCGAGGAAAGCTCTGAGATTACGGGAGGAAATGTTTGGTTACCACTCATAATGCCTTGAATTTAAGATTTTCTTAGAAATCTACACACACGCATACATACCCACATGAACACACACACACATCCTGCTAATTGCTTTATAATGAACATCCTCTCCCATTTTTCCTATTGTGATATAACTTTTAGATGAACACACAGTTACTTAGGATAAAAAGAACATCTCTTGCCCCCCCTTGTACCGGATGTGGCCATGTGCCTAAGCTCTTGCTAGTGGGATGTAAGTAGACGTGTTACATGGCAGCTTCTGAGAACAGAAAATAAGAGACAATTGCTCTACGCTTTGCCTGTTTCTTCATCTTCCCCCAAACTTCTGCCAGGACTGCAGATACTGTCTTGGTGTCTGAAAATGAGGCCACCCATTGGCAATGGAGGGTGGATCGGAGAGCTAGAAGCAGCCTAGGCAGGGAATTTAGTGGAGCAGAGCTATTCGTGCCCTGGACTGCATGCATCTGATATTTTCTATTCTATTCTACCTCATTAAAAAAAAAAAAAAAGTTGGCTACCACTCACTTGACTTCACGACACACTAAATGGGTCACGAGTGCCAGTGGCCCTTGGAGAGCAAGTTCCAAATGAGGCAAGAATACTGGGAACTCGTAGGTAAAATTCAATCTTTGTGGGTGTTGGGTGGTGTTTGCTGCTTTCAAGAGTCCAGGGAGAACAGGGCACAGCCTGAAGCTCTCCAGTCTTCAGTGGAGATGGGAAGAATACAATGTACTCTGCTGGTGGTCCATAATCCAAATTGTCCCCAAGTTCCATGACATGGAGACTTTCAGGGCTGAAAGAAGCCATCTGCTTAGGTATTTCTTCTACCACTAAGCAATTATAAGGCGGGGCTTGGGAGCAGTAGCAAGAGATAACTTTCCCCCAGAGGCCATGAGCCTAAAGGCAAAAATGCAGGAATTAAGGCTGTTGGTCTTCCACCCCATTTCAGAGGAACTAAAGGTGACTGCCATTAAGCTCAGCATAGAGGCTTATTTGTAGAAGACCAAAGTATCCAGGCTGAAAAGTTGTATCTAGGTGAGATCTATAGTTGTGGCCATTTGCACATGAAGCAAATAGTCTGGACTCTGGAAGGCTGTTAAGTATTTGAAAGTATTATATTACCAAAGAAACAACTAGCTTGGCTGGCAAAAATCTGTGAAGACTCAACCCCTGAAGCCATTCCCAGGCTCCAAAACCTGTACTAGCAGGAAACAGGTTCTGAAAACGGTGCAGCCCCAACAGGCCATCTTCCCAACGCCTGCATCTCCCATATCCATGGGGGATAATGGAAAAAGAAGAACCTCCCAGAGGGCAGAGATAGGGACTATCGGGTGCACTGAGGAACTAAGTCTACTGCCAGAGAAGCGAATCCACCCTGTACCTGCTCAGAGAACGTTACTGGTTGCAGGGGACCAGCATCTGCTGTGTGTTTCATATCCTCTCGTTTTCAGGATGATCATTTTTATTATAATTACCTTGTTTCTACTCCATTAATACATATTTAAAGATCATTTTTTCTTTA
>CM053503.1:3255681-3304726 GCA_028627145.1 Eidolon dupreanum | reverse complement strand
ATATATATATATATATATATATATATATATATATATATATATATATATATATATATATATATAGTGACTGTTTAATTTTTCATCCGAACTAGGACACTTTAAAAAAATCTTTATATTTATTATTATTTATTCATTTGTTAATGTAAGTACGCATGCATGTTTATTCTAATAGCATTATTTAGGTATAATTGACATGCAAAAAAACTGCACGTTTTTAAAGTGTACAAATTGAAAAGTTTCGACATATGTACATATTCATGAAATTATCACCACCCCTTCCAAATTTCCTTGTGACCCCTGGTAATCCTTCTCTCCTACCCCTCCCTGTACTGCTCTCTCCAGGCAAACACCTATCTACCTCTGTCACTACACATTAGCTTGCATATTCTAAAATATTATATAAATTCTATATAAATTTATATATAAACACAGTACTCTTTTGTCTGGCTTCTTTCATGCAACATAATTATTTTGAGATTCATCTACATTGTTGCATGTATTAGCAGTTTATTCCTTTTTATCGCTGAATAGTACTCCTTTGTATGGACATACCACTGTTTGCCCATTCAATTGTTGTTATGCATTTAGGTTGTTTCCAGTTTTTGGCTATTACAAATAAAGCTGCTCTGAACAGTCAGTATTAGTATAGAAATATATGCTTTATTTTCTCTTGGGTAAATACCTCAAACTTTTTAAAAATATTTTTTTTGTGGTAAAATATACGTAACATTAAAATATACATAACATTTCTAAGTATTCAGTGGCATTTGGTACATTCACATTCTCGTGCTACCATCACCTTATCCATTTCTAGAATTTTTTCATCATCCCAAATAGAAACTCTGTACCCATTAAACAATAAATCCTTCTTCCCTCCGCTGAGCCCCTGTCTCTATGACTTTGTCTATTCTAGGTACTGCACGCAAATAGAATCATACAGTGTTTGTCCTTTTGTGTCTGGCTTCTTTTACTCAGTATTATATTTACAAGTTTCATCCATGCTGTAGCATGAATCAGTACTTCATTCCTTTTTAAGACTGAATAATATTTCATTGTATGTATATTCCATATTTTGTTTATCCATCAATCTGTTGATGGACACTTGTTTGTTTCTACCTTTTGACTATTATAAATATTTCAGCTATGAATATGTGTGTATTGTATCTGTTTGAGTCTCTGCTTTCAATTCTTTTGGGTATATACCTAGAAGTAGAATTTCTGGATCATATGATAATTCCATGTTTAACTTTTTGAGGAACGACCAAAATTTCCTTTTTTTCACTTTTGAGTGAAAAGGAATGTTGTTAATAATTGTGTGGGATAACAGTGTATACCATCACTATCCCATACAAATTGACATGTACAGTCATCTTTCATATGCACAGTTATATGGGTGGAATGTGGCAGATAAAATTACTTGTTCCCTCATATATGTTCTTTACTTGGTCGGTAAAATTTAGGTGTGTACATGGCCACTCAGAATGAAATCCATATTTCCAAGGTTGCCTTGCAGCCAGGTGTACCCATGTAACTATGTCCTGGCCAATGGGATATATAATGGCAGGTGCAGCCTTTGGAGAGAGTCCTGACAGGGAAGGGCTGGAATGGAAATGTGATGGCTGCTAGACCTTGGAGCAGAGATGACTTAGGGGAAAAAAGATGCACAAGGCAAAGTGAGGGGGCAAGGGACTGGGTCCCTGATACCAGCTAAAGTCCCTATTATGTCTCCTACCTCTGGACTTCTACTGAAGAAAAAAAATAAATCATTGTTTTGTTTGTTTTGAAGTTTTCTATTCCTAATTATTACAGGTACTTTTAGCAGCTAGTCATTGATTATTTTAATCCTCTAAATGGGATAGCTGCATGTTACTGATCTTGGAGGAAGTTTGTGGAAATCTGACTCAGTCTCTGGCTTTCTTTGCTCTGTTTAACCCTAGCCTAAGTCTTCACGCCTTCTCCTTGCCTTTTGCTCCCCCTTCCTTGGCAAACAAAGCCCCTCAGCATTGGCACTCACAGCCCACTTCCTCCAGCAGCTTGTTTTCACTGGCACCTGGCCAACTTGGCTGTGTCCCAACAGCCACACGGAGTAGAGGCTCCTGGTTCCCTCACCCCCTATGCCTCAGACTCTAACTCTGCAGCCTCTCCCTGCTGGTTCTTCATTACTATTCCTCAGTCTCCTCGTGCCATCTCCTGTCATCTGCCACACTTATGGAGAACTGGGCATCTGGCTCCTGGGCAGGAGCAAGCAGTGGAAAGCAAAGGTGCCAGTGAGCTCATGGTGCTGGTGATTGACCACGGGGTCCAGTCCAAATGCTCAGTACCATCATGAGGACCCCAGCACCTCAGAAATCTCAGTCTCTCACATCCCGTCCAGTTGTCCTATTCCACCACGCCCTCTGCCTCTCAGAAGCATTCGGCCTCCACATTCCTTCCCCCTGAATCTTTCTCCTTTATCGGCCTCACCTTAATCATGGTGCTTTTCCTACTTGGCTTTGGCCCACCATCACTCTCTTGAACTATTTATTATCTCCGCAGCCTCCTCAGCATCTTTGACTTCTTCTGTGCTCCCAGTACCCCCTCCTGCCTCCTCTAGGGCAGGAGGCAGCAAACTTTCTGCCAAGGGCAACAGAGCACACACCCACTCTGCTGGTTCTGTCTGCAGTGCTCTGCCCATGACTCCTCTAGCTGTCATTTACTTCACTAAGACTTACCTCCAGCCACATCTTCTAATAAGGAACCCTATGCCCAAGGGGGATTTAGACCTCCTCTCCCTCCTCTGTGCTCCCACAGCATCCCGCGCCCACCTACTCCCCCGGTAACACAAGGCTCACTAATCTCACTCCTTCTTGGCCCTGAACTTCCACGAGGTCAAGGACAAGGTCTGGTTTGTCTCTATGTTCCCTGGACTTGGTGGTGCCTGGCACAAACTGTTTCTTGGTGGTGCTTGGAAGATGACTAAATAAAAGCATGAACACATGTGTTGGACTTTTTACTACCCAGTTTTCCACATCAGCCAGTGTTCCACTCTGCTGCCAGAGTTATCTTCCCATAAATAAGATTTGGTCCTGTGACTTTCCTGCTTTAATACAAACTATACTTGCTCCCCTTTGCTCTTACCTACTTGGTCACAGTCTAGTTTGACAACAGGCACTATAAGCTGACGATGTCAAAATTTCTGGCCCAGAACTTTCTCTAGTTTTATACATAAAACTGCCTATTATATTTACCTACTTGGGTGTCTTGTAGGGATCTTAAATCTGAAGAGCAGATACCCATTTTCCTCCTCAAACCTTCTTTCTTTCTTGTGTTTTCTGTCAATAAAATGCATCATCAACCACTCAGTTGCTTAAACCCAACATCTTGGAGTCACCCTTAAAAGATGGGTTAGGAGCATGAACTGGCAGCCAGATCAATGGCTTCAAATGCTGGCTCTGCCACATAGTACCTCTGACCTCAAGCAAGTTCCTTAAACTTCTTAGACTTTAAATCTGTAGTCTCTCATCATGCAGTACCTATCTCCCCAGATCACTGAGAGGACTTAATGAGAGAAGTGCTGAGCAGGTGCTACCATTAGTAACTCCTTACCAAATATTAGCCTTTATTATTATAATGGTCCTCTCTCTCCTTTGGCCCCTCATCCAATCACTAAGTCTGTAGATTCCACATTCTCACTGTCTCTTAAATCTGTCTCAATCTTTCTATCCCCACTGCTACCTTCTTAATCCAGCCTTTTGTCTCTATTATCTGAGGACTGCAGAAACTTCTTAATCCGTCTTCTTGACTCCATTCTTGCACCCTTTCAACCCTTTCTCTATATTTCTAATATGGCTTTTTTTCTGAAAACCATCTCAGTTCATGTCAGCTTCCGGCTGAGCTGAACTTTCAGTTCCTCAAATGGACAGAAGTCTGCTCGCCTTCAACAAATGCTGTTTCCTCTGCTGGGGCCCCTGGTCTCCGTAAGCCACCACCATAGGCTGGCTCCCTCTTCTTTCTGTTCCCTGCATAAACATCAGGCTGCGTGCACACCCCAAAGACTGTTAGATGTCCGTGCTTTGCATCCCTTTCCTCCAAAGTATGTCCATGTTCCCCATGGTAGCACTTATCACATGTCCCCACAATGATGGTTCCAGTAACTACCTTCTGTCACTAGACTGAGAGTTCCACAAGGCAAAGTCTGTTTTGTTAACCACCATATCTCTAGCATTTAGCACAGGCCTGGCCCACAAAAGGAGCTCAACACATTTTACAATTATTTAATTTACTTTTAATAGATAATACATTTACCTAGCAGAAAATCCAAAAGGTGCAAAGGGACTTATAGTGAAAGATAAGTCTCTCTTAACCAATTCCCCAACCACCTTCCAAAGATCCTTCCAAGGTATTCTATACAAATACAAGCACATATCCATACATGCTGTGGATGTGGTAGCATCTTTTACATAGTATTCTGCACCTGGTTATTTTTTCGCTTAACAATGTATCTTGGAAGATATTCCTTTTTGGCCTATATAAAATGATTTTTTTTTTTAAATCTTCATAAGTGTTTATAAAGATGTATCATAAATTTATTTAAATAGTCCTCAGCCACTGGGTATTTATTTTCAATATTTTGCTGTTATAAACAATGTTACCCTGAATATCCTTGAACGTGTCACTTTACATGTAAATGAATATATCCATAGGATGAATTCCTGGAAGTGAAATGGATGAGTCAAACCATACATGCATTTCACAGTGGGTGACTGGGGGCTAAGAGTAGGAGGAAGAATATACCTTTTAAAGTGTTAAACCATATTAATATATTACCTACTTAAAAATACATTTGCATTTTTAAAAAAGAAGTCCAGTTTGTATTTCCTTTCCTGACTTGTTGTGTTAGTTTTCTATTGCTACATGATAAGTTATCACAAATTTAGCGGCTTCAAAGAATCCACATATTTATTATCTCACAGTTTCTGTGGGTCAGGAGTCCAGGCACAGATTAGCTAACTGGGTCCTCAGCTCAGGGTCTCTCAGGCCTGCAGAGTGCTGATTGAGCTGCATTTTCATCTGGAGGCTCAAATGGGGAAGAATCTGCTCCCAAGCTCATCTGAAGGTTGGCAGAATTCATTTACTTATAGCTGGATGACTGAGGGCCTCAGCTTTTTGTTGCTGTTTTATGTTGGCCCCTGCAGTTACTAGAGACCACCCCATGGCTCCTTGTCATGTGGACTTCCTCTACATGGCTGCTTACTTCATTAAGCCAGCATGGAGAATCTCTTGATGCAAATTGCCTAAGCTTGATACAGTCTTACATAATGGAATGAGCTGGAGTGACATCCCATCACCTTTATCATATGCTATTGGTTAGAAGCGAGCTGCAGATTCTGCCCATACTTAAGGGGAGGGGATAAGACAGAGGCGTGCACCAGGAGGTGGGAAGGATTAAGAGTCACCTGAGGGTGTGTCAGTCACCACTGGTTATTGTTTTGGGAGGTTTTTTGCCCACTTTTTTCCTGTATTTTTTGTTATCCATTTGCAAGAGCTCTGTGGATTAAGTAAATTAATCTTGTGTTTGCCACATGAGGTACATTTTTGATAAATTAATAAAAGACTTCATGAATGTCCTACCAGTTGTCCTACACACTTTCAGCTGCAGCAACAGTGATTTCATCAGGCCTTTGTAGAGTCCGTTTCCCTTACCTGGAAAGCTGAGTAGGATCAAAGCACAGAATTTAATTGAGGCTCAAGGATGGGTGAGAATATTGACTTAACTTGAAATTGCTCTGACTTTGTTTTATGCCAAGATGAGTCAAAGAAGTAGTTCAAAGAATGCACCTGCAACGAGGCTGCAGGTAGGAGGACAAGACAAGTATTCCACATGTGTCTCAGGGAGATGCGCCTGAAGTTCTGGGGAATAAAGCGTCAGGTTGGCAGAGTGTGGACAATAGATTTCTGCCTTGTGTGCCTCTAACAACCTCAACAGCCCAAAACATCTTATGTCACCAGGTGATACCATACATTCAGCTTCCCCTCGAGCCACATCACCGGTGCCATTGTCCAGGTTCTGGTCTTTACAGAGTTTGCTGTGCCACATCGAGGCGCTCTCTCTTTACCTGTGCCTGGACTACAGAGCCGAAGCGTTATTCAATTATTTCATGTAGGCCTCTCTCTATTTTTTTTTTTTTCGCCGGGATAACCACTCTGAATCACTCAAGATTCAGCTCCTAGTCTGTCTCCTATAGGGACATCAAAGCTTCCAGGCCAAGGTAGTTGTGCCATCCTGTTTGTGTGTGAGCTTCCCAGTTAGCATTCTTCACAGAGCATTGTAATCGATCTATTATATTTACATTTCTATCTCACTCAATAGCAAGACCCTTCAGGGTAAGGGCTGAGTCTGATTTCCCTATAAACCTGCACGTCCAGCTGTCCGTGAGAGAGCTCCATGTGGGTGTCCCACAAGCACATCACCACGTCCAAAGTAAACTCATCTGAAGCAGCCCCTCTGAGTGCCCGTATGACACTCAAGCCTCTATGACTGCACCTTGTCTATTAGATTATCATTTCCTGTCTAAAACTGTATCTCCCATTAGATAGTGAGTGACTGAGCAGAAAACATGTGAATTTTATTTATTTTTATATTCCCGGAACCCAGCTAAGGGCCTCCCTTTTACAGCTATTCAATAAATGTTCATTGAACTGAACTGGGTATCCGTGTCTTCGGGGGAGGTACCACGGGGGTACCTAGGAAATGCCCAAGACACGTTTGTTACATTACATTCTAGGAAAGATGCTTTTCTCAAAGTCCTCTATCCACCCTCCTTCTCTGGCAGGCTTGGATTAACACTGAGAGCCAATGGTTTGTCACATAGCAACAATAGTAAAGAATGAGCCACTGCCGAATAGAGCAGACGCTGGCCTGCCGCAGAGAGCAGAGCAGAGCTATTTTGAGATCCTTTAGGTAGAGAGCCTGATAGGCCCTCACATTGTGGCGAGAGTTACCATCAGCTTAGGGGTTCAAGGCATTGCAAATATCTTATTTGCATATCTTTTGCCATCCTTTGGAGTACTCTTTTAGAATCTAAAGGACCAAATTTTAGGCCACGATTTTCTTATGTTGAAGTCAATTAGATTTTTATTTACAATACTACTAACATATTTCAATATCCCACTGAATTACTGGACAGCTGTGCAGATTTGTAGATCGAATGCTCACAAATTTCAAACGAAAAGCAGGACCTAGGGCTCAGCCCAAACTTCCTAGCATGGCACACAAACTTCCTTTGTGGCCTGGCCGAGCCCACTTTATCAGTATCCTCTCCTGACTGGGCATTGTCATTAGCATATGCTACAGCCTTGGTGAGCAGCATCCAGGTGCCAATGTGACAGGTGCTTTTACTCACGAATTATCCATCCTTTTTTGCCTTGAGAGAGCCTCCATCACTCTGTCAAGAAACGATGAGTTTCTCTCTAACTAGATGGTGTGCCCAGAGAACGGGAATAATGTCTTCTCCATCATGGTGTCCATAGCACCTGGCAAAGTGCTGGGCACAGAGAAGATGCTCAATAAAGGTTGGTTTAGCATATGAAGAGTGCCAGTTCTTTGGTTACTTTAGGCCCTGTTAGTCCACTTCAGCCCTGATGGTGGGACACCATGCCGAACAACATGAAAAGTTACACCTTCTGTGGCTGCTTTTGTGGCTTTGGCTCTCAGTTCTAATTTTATAGAAAAGATATTGTGTGTGTGTGTGTGTGTGTGTGTGTGTGTGTGTGTGTGTGTGTGTGTTTGTGAGTGTGTATCTATGTATAGAATTTTTTCTTCATTTTTACATTCATTCATTCATTCATTCATTTATTCAACAAACACTCATTGGCTATGAATTCTGTGGCAGTTTCTGTACTAGGAGCCAGAGACATGAGGAAACCTAAGACCTGCTTCCCACCCTAAGAGTTCAGCGGTAAGAGGCCTGGAAGTAGTGTTGGAAATCATGAGTGCAAGGCTTCCCTTTGCTTCAGTTTTAGGTCTCACAAAGGTCATTTTACTAAAGCCCCAGTTTCCCAGATAATTAATAAATAAAACTCATATTCTTTTCTACTGTGCGATAAAGAACCCAAGTCAAGATATTCAAGATTCCAGGAGAGAGGAAGGTTGGCTGATACTTTGATGGACAGCCAAGACAGACCACATCCTTTCCAAGGCCAGAAAGTCCTTGTTTCTATAGTAGAATAAATGAGGATCGGCAGGGAGACTCACCCATCAGATCAGATTCACAAATCAATGCTATCCATTCATTTATTCAAGGAGTTTGGGTTGAGTTCCTACAGTGCATCGGGTCCTGAGTCAAGAGCTGGAGAGAGTGAGATGGAAAACTGGTCACTCTTCCTGCTGTCACAGAGAAAGGCCGACAAGGACCACAACAGTGTGAAGTGCAGGGCAATTCAGAAGTATAGGATGCTTGCCATGGGAGGGCATAGGAGTCATCTGTAACCAAGATGCAGGGGGATCAGGGAGGGCTTTACAGAAAAAGGGATGTGTAAGCTGAGACCTGAGGGGTGACTGGGAATTAGGTGGGTCAAAGGAGTTGGAGTGATGTTTCAGACAGGAGTGTATGTGTGAATGTCCCAAGCACAGAGAAAGCATGGCAGAAGCAGAATAGAAATAATTCCACTTGGCTGTAAGGAGGGAAGATGAGAAAAATGAGGTAGGGAGATAAGGGTCATCTCTTGCACTTGAAATTCTACCCTAACAGCAAAAAGGAATCATTGAAGGGTTTCTGACTTTGGTTCTGACTTCACACACCACAAAAATGTATTATGTAGAATAAAGCTTCCCATAACACTTCTCTTATAGTTTGGTGAATATTCTCTCAGCTTCTTTACTATTACTAATTACATCTATAAAAATAGAGCCATTCAATACCTGCTGTTCTACATTTTATTTTTGTCCTTAGCAATATATGGATATCTTTCCACGGTAGTACATATGTACCTACTCACCTTTTTTTTTTTTTTTAATGACTGCATACTATCCCATCATCATAAGGCTATGGAATAGTCATTGTTTTTTATTATGGTAAAATATATATAACATAAAAGTTACCATTTTAACCATTCAAATTTCTAAATAAATTGTGTAAAATACATTTAACATAGAATTTACCACCAGGACCATTTTTAAGTGCACAGTTTAGTGGCATTAAGTACATTCACGCTGCAGTACAATCACCATCATCCATCTCCAGAAGTTTTTCATTATACCAAATACTGTGTACTGATTCAACACTAACTCCCCATTCTTCTCAGCCCCTGGCAATCACCATTCTACTTCCTGTCTCTATGAATTTGACTACTCCAGATATCTCATATAAATGAAATCATATCCATATATTTTTTAACCATTCACCTAGAGATAGACTGTTGGTTTGTTTCTTCTTTTGGGGTTGAGGAAGGACTATTTTAATGCTGCAGGGAACATTCTCATATGCTGTCGTTTCCCCTTATCTGTGGGGCATGTGTTCCAAGACCCCAAGGGGATGTTCGAAACTGTAGATAGTACCAAATCCTATACCTACTATGTACATGTTACGCTTCTCTTTGGCATATCCAAACTGCCAGCACCTCTATTCTTTCACTTTGGGGCCAGTATTAAGTAAATAAGGGTGACTTAAACACGAGCACTGTGATATCCTTGACAGTCAATCTGATAACTGAGGAGGCTATGCATATACGGCATGGAGACACTGGACAAAGAGATGACTCACATTCCAGGTGGAACAGAGCAGGACAGCGTGAGATTTCATCACACTGCTTAGAACAGTGTGCAACTTAAAACTTAAGAATTGTTTATTTGTGAAATTTTCCATCTAATATTTTCGAACTGCGGTTGACCGCAGGTAACTGAAACCCTGGAAAGTGAAACTACAGATAATGGGGAGACTACTGTACATCTCTGTGCACTTGTAGAATACATCCTAGATATAATAGGGTTTTCAGAGTCATTTAGTATAAACCTAAAAGTTTGTACTGTGTCTTAATATCACTAACAGTGTGTGAAAGCACCAATTCTCCTTGTCCTTACCAATACTGGCTTTTTTTTTTCAAGGACAGATTTTATTAAATGTGTGATATAAATAAATATATGTTTTTGCATATGCTGGCAACATTTTAGAAGAGTATATAAATCAATCATTTCTTGTAAAAGATGTGCAGCCTCTTTCATAACCCTGTCCACGTTCATATTTGCAGCAGCAACCCAAGTTCCTGAATCATTCTTCCCCTGATGACAAGTACTTAGTTGAGGCTTCACCTCAACAAACATTTTTTAATTTAATTTTTTGTTAATAGGTAATTTCAGATGGTTCAACATCCATTTGATTTCAAAGGTAATTCAGGAAGTAGAATCCACAGGACTTGATGACTGGGTGTTAGGAAGAAGGAATAAGAAAGACAATGTGGATTCACAGATGGCTCCCAGGTTTCTGGCTGGACAAGTAGGGGGACGGTAGGATTATGCATAGGAATAAGGAACACACACAAAAAGGGGAAAGGGGTATGAATGAACTAAGGCTACAGTGCCTGTGGATCATATTGGTAGCATCTTGACCAGATGCAACTGATGGAGTCATCCTGAGGTAATAACTTTCTCTTCTTGTGCCCACTATCAAGGGGGTCTCTTTTTTGGCACTCAGGGCACTCAGGATTAGTCATCAGGTTTAAAGGTGAACAGAGAATATCTTAAAGGGGGTTGGATGATACTCTGAGACATTTCCTTCTGACTGAGGAGAAGCTAGTATAGTAGCTGGGGAGCATTTGCCAGGCTCTGGGCACTGCTAAACACCTTACATGCAGTCATCTCATTTCTTGAGTTAGGTAAGATCCTTTTCCTTTTAGAATGAAAGACTAGAAACAGCTAAGGTATATTGAGCACTTACTATGTGCCAGGCATTGTAATAAACAATCGCGTTTAATCTTCACAACAGCAATGGAGGTCCACTCAAAAAATCTCTTTTACAGATGAGGAGCCTGCCCAAGTCACACAGCTGCAAAGTGACAGGACCAGAATTTCAACCCAGTCCTGGCTGAATTCAGTGCCCCTGCTCTTACCTGCCAGTCTCTGCTGTCTGGAGTTTGTCCCTCTCCCACCCTCCCCCACCCCCCTGCTACCAGCAGACAATTCCTTCTTCATGAATGCACTCTTAATCTACACACAGCATTCCACAATTGAGTACATTTTCATTTGATTAGGTTATATATAATCATGCTGATGATTCCATTCTGCTTTCTTGAAACCACCTGAAGTCTTATCTTGATTGCATTAGTGTGATCCTTTTTTTTTCTCTCCAGCCACTTCCAACAAGGCTGACTTCAGAGCCCATGGTAAAGACCCAAAAAAGTGCATGCCAGGAAGAAGCGCCACGCATCCAAATTCTCCGTTTACAGTGGAGCTTTCCCTTCTGGGCTGATCCATGGCCCCTGATTCCTCTTTGCAGAATTTTCTCATGAGATCGTCCTCTGATCTTCTCCCACAGGCTCCTGTACCTAGTCCCACAGTATTTTTGGGTAGGTGGATCAGGTATGTTCCAATGCTGCTTAGACTCTAGCTGGATCCTCTTCAAAACCAGGCAAATCTTTTTTCCAAAGGTCAGAAACTCTTCAAAAACTCAGGTGAGCAACCTCCTGCCAGGAAATTACCAGCCAAGTTTCTAGATGTCCGCAATTCTTTCCTCTGTCCCCTTTACTGTGCAAATGAGTATAAACTATTAGAACTAACTGAATCATTCCTGAAGGCCAATTTTGACCTTAGCCCTACATGTTAACTCCATCCTGTAATAACTTTAAGATAAAGGCGTACTGTTCTTTTTATTTGCTTGCTTTCCTCTGCAGGTTGGGTAAATTAGGCCTGAACATCACACAACAGAATTCACCCTTGTTGGCAATCTGAGTTGCTTCATTATGATTTTCACGCCTAAGTTTTTATTTATTCCCCTCATCGTTCATTTAAAAAGCAAACAACAAAAACCGAAGTAAACTCAACAATAAGCAACTAAGGAGCATGAGATTTGAAATACGTTAGAAAGCTTTGAACTCTCTCCGAAGCTTTTAACTCTCTCCGTAGATGCTGGCTTGGGGGTTTCCTTGGGGAACACTAACAACTTTGCCACCTCCTCAAGTACCAATTTACCCAAGGCCAAACAGCGGAATCCTGTAATGTGTAGGAATGTGAAAGCACGCTGGCGAGGCCCTCCTCTGCAAAACTGTGTTGTCTCACACCACGCACTTTATTTAAACATTGTCCTCTGTCGTTACATTTTTGCTTTTTTCCATTTTTACAGTACCTTTAGCACATTATGTTTTTGCTGTTTTCTATAATTACATTATCTTTAAGGCACGGTTTAAATGTGGTCTTTTATTAAGCTGGTCTATTGGGGGTAGGTAAAAAGAAATGCCCTTAAATATCCTTGGGTCCCAAATGAATTCCAAAAAATAATTCAAGGCCCCTTTGGTGACAGTGATACCTGGTAGGGGCGTGTTGACACGTGGTGGGCAAGAAACGAATTTAGGTCCCGTCTTAAAACGTCTTCCCACTGCTGTGACTTTTGTTTTCCGATTATCAAAATAATATATGCTCATTGTCAAAAAACTTAATTTTGTTGACTGAGAAAAAGGAAACAACTCGTAATCAGTGTGATTTTTGGATGTACACCGTTCCCTTTGGGAAAGCGATGGAGGAGAGAGAAGCCGCATTAAATTTCTGGCCCAGAGCACCGGGCGGCGGGGTACCTCGGACTGGTGGATTCAACAAGGGTTCAAAAAAACCGGCCGCTCAAGGGCCCGGGGCGCAGGGCCATCCCCACAGCGCTCCTTTTCGACCACCTGCGCGGTGACTCGACGCCTTACCCGGCGTAGCTCCCGGGGTCTCCTCAATCCCCAGTTCCCACCGGTCCCCTACGCAGAGACCCAACCCAGACACCTTCCCCCGTAAGTGTACACCGACTGAAAATAGATGGCGAATCCGCCCCCGACACCCCCCCCCTTCAAGTCCTCCCCTTTAAAAAGAGCCACCGGGTGACGCCGGGGGAGTTTGCGGAAGCGCCAACCGCGTTGGGGCCTTGGGCGGATCCCGTGATTGCGAGCGGCCCCGCCCCCGGGTCCTCTTCCCCCATTGTGTGAGCGGCTCTGGCCAAGGCCCCGCCCCCTAGCCGCCTCCCTCCGGAGGCCCAACCCCTCCCTTTTTTTTCACCCCCCCCTTGGCTCATTTCCGGCCGCCGCCGCTACCGCTAGCCCGTAAGGAGGATTCGGCAGAGGGAAGAAACAACAGCCGCCATCTTGTTTGTGTGCTAGGCTGGGGGGGAGAGAGGGCGAGAGGGAGCGGGCGAGAGTGGGCAAGCGGGACGCCGGGCGGAGTGCGAACTGCGGGAGCGAGAGTGCGGAGGGGAGCGGGGCCGGAGAGAGGCGGCAGGGGCTGAGACAGTGGCTGGGGGCCCGGGGCGCACGGGCTGAGGCGACCCCCAGCCCCCTCCTGCCCGCACACACCCCCACCGCGGCCCGGCAGCCGGGCCGGCGTCGACGCCTAGGGGGGACCATTACATAACCCCGCGCCCCGCGGCGCCTTCGCCCGCCGCCGAGGGCGGCCCCGAGCGGAGCCCCGGGGGGGCGGGCGCTCCCGGCACCTGGCCACCGGGGGTGGGGGCCGGAGCGGCGGCCGTATTTATTTATTTTCCGCGGGAGAGGAGGGCGAAAAGAGCGCGGCGCGAGGGGAGGCCGCCTGCGCCGCCCGGCGGAGCGGGGCCTCGTCGGTGGACTCGGAGTCGGCGCGGGCGGGCGGGCGGCGCTCTTCGGCCCGGCCCCCTCGGCCCTGTGGGCCGGCGAGCTCCGCGCCCGGCGTCTGCGCCGCGACTCCGCCGCCCGCCGCGCGATGTAAGGCGGCGGCGCCAGCCTGGCTCTCGGCTCGGGCGAGCTCTCTGCGGCCATTAGGGGCCGGTGCGGCGGCGGCGCGGAGCGCGGCGGCAGGAGGCGGGTTCGGAGGGTGGGGGCGCAGGTCCGGGAGGGGGCACCGGGAGGAGGTGAGTGTGTCTCGTCGCCTCCTCCTCTCCCCCCTTTTCGCCCCCGCCTCCTTGTGGCGATGAGAAGGAGGAGGACAGCGCCGAGGAGGAAGAGGCTGATGGCGGCGGCGGAGCTCCGAGAGACCTCGGCAGGGCAGGGGCCGGCCGTGGCGGACCGGGGACTGCGCCTCTAGAGCCGCGAGTTCTCGGGAATTCGCCGCAGCGGACGCGCTCGGCGGATCTGTGTTCTTGTGCCCTCCTCCGGGCCTGGGCTCAGGCCCGGCCCCTCGCACTCAGCCCTACCTTTCTATCGAGTCCGCATCCCTCTTCTGCCACCGCGACCCGGCGAAGAGAAAAAGGAACTCCCCCCCCCCCTTTCGGGGGCCGGCGGAGCCCCCCAAGCCCACCCCAGGGAGCGGGGCGGGGACCCCGGTCTGAAGAAGAGATTTCCCGAGTATTCTCGTTTTCTTCGCCTCTATCTCCGAAAGAATTAAAAATGGCCGAGAATGTGGTGGAACCGGGGCCGCCTTCAGCCAAGCGGCCTAAACTCTCATCTCCGGCCCTTTCGGCGTCGGCCAGCGATGGCACAGGTTAGTCTCGGGAGCCCTCTCCTTCCACATCCCCTTCAATCTTTTCTGCTCGGTTCACCTTTATTCTTCCATTTTTTCTACCTTTCTCTCTCTTCCTAGTTCTCTCTTTCGATTAATTTTAAAGGTGTTTGAATGAGCTGGTCGAAGACGTCCAGCAGTCCAACCATTTTCTTTGCTTCCCAATACATTCGTTGCAACATTATGTCATATCGATGTGTGTTCTGGAATTAGAGCTCTTGAGGGGTGCTATAGAAATGGCCTTTATTGTTGCTCCCATGCAGTTTAATTTTGGAAATGCCAATGCATTTGTGTAAGGGCTTTTTAAGCTACTTTACTTTTAATTTTTTTCGTTGTCGATAAATGAGGAATTGGCAGTCCTTTCTCCTTGGTTGCACTTAACTCTGTTTCCTCTACTTTCCACTCAAGATTTTCTCTGCACAAGATATTCTGTTGAGGTTGAGGGTGTAAAATTATCTTTGTTTTCTTTATTTGTGTGTATGTGATCCAGGATATCAGGTTTGACGTGAGGTTTAACGTCAAACTTGGAATTTGGTTTGAATTATTTTACCTACCATTTCTAGTTTTGGGGGTTTTTTTGTTTGTTTGTTTTTGTTTTTTCCTTATTTGCTGAATCAATATGGAGCGCAGTTCATTTTACATCTTCCATTTCTTTGGTGTGAGACCAAAATGTCTGAAAGTCTGGGTTTTCAGGTTGAGGAGAGCCAGGGGCATTTTCTTTGCAGTTTGTAGTCACTTTCTCGTGGAGGGGCGAGGGTTGGGGGTGAAAAGAGATAACTGATTTTGTGGAGTTGTGTGCTTGCAAATCAAGGTAAGAAATTGTAAGAGTCCGGGTCATGAACTGCAAACACAAACTGATCGTACACAAGTTTAAAATGTGCAGTAGGTTTTGTATTTGTGTTTTAGCCTTTATATGCTTTAAATGTTTTTGGAGATTACAGTTTTAAAGAGCTCTGCGAATCCTTCACTCAGTTGTAGTCGAGCCCTCTCACAAGAGATAACCAGGGAGACGTCCTTCCATATCCCTTTCTTACAGTGAGTTTGGTGCTAGCCTGATGGCCACCAACCTTCTCTTTCACTGTTGTAGTTGTTTGAGGTGCCAGGATAATGAAGAGGAAGAATGGCTGGCCATCTGACAGTCCACAAGATGTTCCCCCCCTTACTACGGAGCATCTCTTTAACTCCCCAAGAACAGGCTCAACGTCATCCTTCCATCTGCCAGTGAGAGTGCTTAATGGAGTTAAATGAACCCTTTGAGTTTGTAGAGAGCTTCTAAGCACGTTTCTAAGTAGGCTTCATCTTATTTAAAGGGTGAAATTTTAAGAATATGGGAAATGCTTTCATTTCTTGGCTTTTGTAAGAAAGGCATATCATGAATTTAAGGTAACCTGCAAAAATTGAGGATTTTTGCAGAGCTCCTCTACTTCAGGCTTGTAACATTGGCAGTGTGTGGACTTTGATCTCTCCTGATTCCTTTAAGTTTCTGTAGTCTTCAGGGATTTTTTTTTTAATCTTTTTTTTTTTTTCCTCTTAATTCATGCACGTGTTTTCATCTGTAGATTTTTGGATTGTTTCTTTAGTTTTTGTGTAATGTGGTAATGGATTTTACATTTGAGTTAGCTAGTTACTTGGGATATTTTAGAGAAATCTTCTTTAATATGTATTATTTTGATGACTACTTACTTGAGCAGATTGGTTTGGAGTAATAGTAATGCAAGGCCTGAAAGAAGGCTGTGTTCTCCTGTTCAAACACCTCTGTTCAGGTGCACTACTGCATTCTCCATACTTGATCTGTGTGTAGTTGGTAACTTTATCTAACTCATTTAGTAGCATCTCACCTAATACACAAAAACTGTTTCCCTACTTGAAGTATCCTAAATGTATCAAGTGGGTTTTTATTTAAAAAAAAAAAAAATACTAAACATTGAGATTAACTCAATCTTAGTACTAAGAATTTATCTTAGTTACCTTTCTCTCAATTTTGTGGTGAAAGTTGATCTTCCCCTGCCTCCATTAGGATTCTACTCCAGGAATTCTTTGGTGTTTTTAATACTAATGGGTCTGAGTTTTTTGTTGGGGGGTGGGGAGGAAAGTGTAAAGAAAATACTGTCCCCCCTTTGAACTTACTTCAAGTTGGGCACTATACATTTTGAAATTTTTTTTTTACCTCCAGTCGTGGGTAGTAAGTTTGCAGGCAGCTTTTATCACGGATACTTCACTTTATAAAACTTTAAATTTCAAATTTATAACTTCTGTGTACTTTTGAGTCACCTGGTTATTTTATAAATGTAAATGTAAGTTGTTCCATGGTATTTGGTTGTGAATTTTATCTCAAACTGCTAAAAATTATGCCAAAAATAAGATCCCAGAAACACTTTTTTTAATGATTGAGGCTTACAATTTTAGTAGTGTAAGCATACCTACCAATAAATAGTGTTTGTGCCAGTTATATAGGAGAGAAAACTAGAATCCAAATGGGTTGATATGCTAAAATGTTACAAAACAAATTTGTGTTTAAATTACAAGTTCTGAATTTCTAAGGTTAGCCACTGGTGTAAAATAAAAATGACTATTGAAAGATTTTTCTAAAAAATTTCCTGGTTGGTTCAAATAACTTGAATTAAGTTCAGGTTTTATGTGTTGAAAAGAGAGTTATTTTTTAGCTTTCGCATCTTTATGTTCCTGTTTCAATAGCTGCACTTGATTCATTGAAAATTTTAACTTAGTATGGTTAGGTCAAAACTATTTGATAAATCAAACGACTTATCCCGCCCCCCCCAAAAAAAAAAACAAAAACAAAAACAAAAAACCCACAAACATCATAAAAGCCATTTGTTAAAAAAAATTCAGTAAAATTATTGACCAGAAAAGTTAACAGGTAAGTCTGGAAGTATTTCTTGAACTTACTTCTGATAATAACCTGAGTGATGAGAATGATGAGGCCATGTTGCCTCCATTGCACACTGGACATATTCTGTCACTGCTTTGTAAACATTTAATGCTATATACACTGGAAGAACAGACTGGAAAGGTGGGTGACAGCAACAGCACTAGGATCTGGCATGCTAAATAGGTAAAGGTCCTTTTGGTCTTGGTACAGTTTTATGGCCCTACTATGTACTTATGTGTCAGAATTGGCTTGGATTTTACACCTGTCCTTCATTTTAAAGGCACGAGGCAGCTACTATATAAAATATGCCTCCATTTTAACAACTAGATTAATTTGCACAATAGAGAAGTGGTGAGGATTTTTAAATGTCAATTTTACTTTCTCAAAACACTTTGTCTTAGTGGTTTATCATCCTAACTGGAGTATTTTTGGTGAAGGCTATTTCTTTTTTCAGCTCTTAAACATCTGATAGTATGTTTTAATTTTACTTTTTACACATTAGAGTTCTGCTTCTGGAGTTTTTCAGTTATGGCTGCTTGACCCAGTGAGGGATTACTGACCTCAGTGTTAAAATTAAAGTGCAAAACATCTTACCAAATGCCTTGAACTCCGGCAGTCCTTTATTCTCAAGGCTTTGTAAGTTCATTTATAGGGCTTCAGGAAGGCTATCTGTGGTTGATAGTGACTTTTGTTAAGTTGTATAAATCTTGTATGTGTTACAGTATGGGTGCCCTTTTCCACCAGGAGTTCATGTTCTGTTGCAGAGGTAAGAAATGTATTGGCATGGAGAAGGAGAAAAGAGTTTCTGCCTGGGTTGCCTTCTGGTATTATTTTCTGTTTTATTTTGCTTTTCTGCCTTCTCCTTAATCTGTTTTATAAAAAGGGTATGGGGGGGAGGAATTAAAACAATAAATTGAGAATTGGTACACAGTGGTGTTTGTAGTGGTGTTTGTAGGACGTTAGTGGTAAATAGGAAAGGAAAAAAAAGAGTAGGAAGAATGTTGCAGATACACGTGGGAGTGTAAAGTACTTCTTCCTGGTATATTTACAAAAGCAATTCAGGCGTTATTCTGCCAAACACGCAACAGTTTATGGGAAAATAAGACATGCTTCTTTTGTATGTTTTTTGAGATTTTAGGGTTTTCTCCTTTGAGAATTTTTGAAGTTGAATTTTCACTTTGTCAGGCATTAGAGAAATTAATGAGCAAGTTTAAAACTTACACCAAGTATAAAATTTTTACAACACTGAATTTTGCAGATGATTTTTTCATGTGATGGATGGTAGTTTTCTTGTGAGATTTTAATGGGAAATTTTTTTACTGCTCAGTTCTCAAAAAAGCTTTAAGAGAATATTAATTGAGGTGTTCAGCCTCTTCTGAACAATTTGGATATCGTTTGTTTTTAGATGTAAATCTTTTTAAATAAATGCCCCAAAAGGACAATTAGGAGTAATTTAGCTGGGTGAGTGTGAGAGAGTAAAATTAAAACTACTGAAAAAAAGTGAGTGGTCAGGAGATTGGTTTTTAAAGTAAGAACTACTAGAGTTCAGATCCCAGACCTGCCTTTATTAACTGTGAACCTTGGGCCAATTCCTTAACCTCTGTGTCTCAGCTTTCTCACCTATTGTACCCACCTTACAGGATTGTGATAAGGAATAAATGAGAATTCTCTTCATCAAAAATGCTTATGATAGTACTTGCTGCAGCATAGTATGTGCTCATTAAGTGTTAACTGTTTTTAATCTTACTTTTAAATAAACACCAAAAAAGAGCAGTGGCAGATTTTTAAATGAATATTTAGAGACTGGAAAAAGAGAAAGCCAAGTGCATGAAGTTCAGAATAGTCTTAGAAGGTACAGAGTTAGCCTATACGTCATCTACTCAAAGATTAAGTTTTTTGAGACTATAAAATATGACAGCTGAGATTAAAATAAGAATGAAAATACTAGGATGTCTTGTATGTGTAAGTAATTGAAATGAAAATCAATTTTTAAGGCACAAAGAGAAACCAGAAAGCAGATTGTTCTTATTGGAAACGCTCAAGTTAAGAATGGCTTTTTGCTAATAGTGTGGTTGAACACAATATTTTCTACTTTTTATTCACTTATCTGGGTCTTAAAAGACCTCATAAAAGAGGAAGGAAAGGAGAAGGAGCAGTGCAGGGCTTTTCAATTTCTTTTGACTACATCCAAGTTAGAACTACATTTTACGTGGAAAACCAGAGACCCTCTCTCAGCAAGTGAACAAACAGTACTTACTCTTACTACTTGTAATATAGTCTGATATTTTCTGTTGCATTTTGTTTTTTTTAAGGGCTGGTTATAACCGATTGTATTGAGTTCATGCCCCACTGTTGGCTTGTAACCTATAGTTTGAAAAATACTGGCTCACGAAAGTTGACAAGGAAGCAGTTGTCCCGCATTTTCTGTTTTCTAGGTATTTTTCTTCACTACAGGGAGAACTCTGGTAATCCAGACAGCATAGCCCCTTCCTTTGTGGAGTATATAGATAAGGGGAAGAGAACAGCAGTCAAGTCTGATGTGATCAGCATGGTACCCGAAAAATACAGTGTATATTGAGAGAAACGGGGGAACTAACTTGTAGTTACTGTTACTGTGGTGGCTGTCTTTGAGGAATTGGCATCTGAATTTGGAGTCTGAAGGATAGATACAGGGTTAGTAAGAGTGAGATCAGGCTGGGAAAAGGGGAGTAGGCCTGTTGACGGATCCTTGTCAGTTCTGTCTGGCTAGCTGAGGTAACAAGAAATGTGACTGTAGAGGTGAACAAGGGGACAGCCATTCATGCAGAGTTTATAATGCTTATTGGAGTTTATAGACTTTTCATTTTAGCTCTTTTAAATAGATTGGGCAAAATTGTACCTTAGATGATTAAAGTGAGGAATTATTTAGAAAGGAAGAGGGAAAAATATGAAGCTGGGAGACCAGTGATTCAACTGTGTTAAGATTCCAGCTGTGATGAGGGTGACCTGGATTGGTAGATGGAAAGCAGTGAAAAAATTTGAGGGAAGGTGATAGTCAACAGAACTTGCCAATTAATTAGATGTTAGAATATTGTGATGGAGTAATCGAGGATAATTCCCAAGTTTCAAATTAGGGCAGCTAGGTTGGTGAGGATGCCATTTACTACAATACCAAATATGTGAAAGGAAGTATTTGTATATGGATGTGGTAGGGGGGGCAGTTGTGACAAGTTAAATTTTGGACATTTTGAAGTTGTGTGATTCTCCTCAGTGGAGTAGTCACTGTTTCCATTTCGTGTGCCTTTCTTTAATTTCAGCCAACAAACATTGACTATCCACCAAGTTTTAGGAACTTGGAATGTAAAGATTTGAATCAAGTTGTAGTTTCTACCCTCAAAGCCTTTAGGATCTGGTGGGGTTGGTATACTTGTTTGCACTATTTTCCCATAAGTTACACTCAAGTTTTTTTTTTTTTTTTTTTTTTTTACATGTTCTGGATAAAGGCAGAGAATAGGAATCATTTCTAACAGGGTGGGTTTGGAGTATTGGGTGAAAATGTGATAAAGAAAATGTGTATTTGAATGGGAGTAGGAGAGCTTGAAGGTAAATTACCTTTCATAGAGGTAGAGAAAGTAGTATGTTTCAGGTGGAACAAATACACATGGTTCTGATGTGACTGGAACACAGACTGTATGGTGTAATGTTTTCATGGGAGACAGATGGAAAAGGATGTTGGGGTCCTGTTATGAAAAGACAAATAGGCTGAGGAATTTGACATTTATCTTAACCATCAGATAAAAATATGAGCAGGAGGGTGGCATGATCAGGGAAAGGAGAAAGACACTGGCGACACTATACAGGACCATTAGCAAGGAGAGGCCCTAATGGCAGGAAGATCAAGTATATGTCATTTATCTCTTGAAATGTACTTATTTTCTTTGGAATTTTTTGGTATTATAAAGTGAATTGTTTATTTTTTTAAGACCCAAGTTTTGTTAACTAGTTGTCATAAATGTAGAAAACAGATAACTCAAAAACCTTTCATGCTTTCCTTTTTCTTGACAGATATATAATTTTTAGGAGGCTTTTTTTCTTTTTAAAAGATCGTATAATAGCTTCATTTTCCAGGATCCACTATAGGCCAGGGGTCCCCAACCCCCAGGCTTCAGACAAGTCTGTGAAACCCGGGACACACAGCAGGAGGTGAGCTGTAGGTAAACCAGCGAAGCTTCATCTGTATTTGCCACCGCTCCCCAGTTTCAGCATCACCTCCTCAGCTCCACCTCAGATCGTCAGGCCTTAGATTCTTACAGGAGCACCGGTCCCTGGTGCCAAAAGGTTGGGGACCACTGTGTATAGCACTACATTTCTGTTTAAATTTTGAGACCCAGCTTAAATGTGTTGAGGTTGAGAGTCAACCTCAAGTTAGTCACTTCCCAAACTGTGGGTAGACCTTTTGATATCATGGTTGCAGGACAGTTTTAAGAGTGCGTATTTTGAAATTTGCTGCACTTTTATTCTTTGACTATCAGATTTCAAAATTCAACAACTGCCAACATGCGTAGCTGTGTGATCCTGTATAACCTAATATTGATGATCATTTGATGCAAATTTAAATATAACTCAGGTTGTTTCCAGCTGTTTTGGAAATTGTTACGAGTCTCATCTGCAGCATGGATATATCATTTAATTTGTGTTCCTTTAAGTAGTTTTAAGTGTTTCTGCACCTTTTTTTCCTTGTGAGGTGGGCTGTTTATGAATAGATTAATTCTGCCTCTACAGTATAAAGATACTATTTTTAAATAGATTACTGAATGAACATTAGAAAAGTTGTTTTACCTGATAAATTGATGCAGTTTACAAAATTGTCTCATTTTAAAAGCTACACTGTTTTAAAGTGTGCTTTTAAGCACCCAAAATAGCTGAGTTAATGTAAGAGCGCCCCAAACCAATAAGAACGAGATCTTTGTGAGATTGTTTCAGTGTCTAGCCAGACTGTTAATGAAATTCTTAAAGTTACATAGGTTTGATTTTCAACTCCATCCTTTTATTTATTTATTTTTAATCCCAAATTCCTCACCTGGAACTAGGGGTTCTGAGTGTTATGATTTCTGCCAGCCTAATCACTCACTTTGCTCCCCCTACTTTGAATTTCTTCATTTGCTGGAGACTAACTGAGCTGTAGGTTGTTCACATCCTATTCTCTTTCTCCCCACTCTTAACCTGTCCAGTTCCTGCTTATCCTCTGGCTTCACCACTAGTTAGATGAAAGAAAGGTTTTGAGAGATGAAATGTTCATTTTTTAAAAAAGCATTTTAATGCCAGTGAAAACTAACTGAAAAGAGGAGAATCAATGGATGGACTCTGTCTTCTGAGTGGATACTTAAGAAGTGACCAGTTTTAGAATAATTCATATGGGTATTTTGCTTAATGTATACAGTTTAAGAGCAGAACTGACTTTTATTTAACTTTTAATTTACCTGAAGTACAAAAATAAGCCTGTTTAGTCAACAAATAATATATAACTGAAAGAGATACTATTCAGTAGAATTATATTTTCAGCTAAAAGTATTTCAATTTTAAGTTGTTTTGCATCCTAGTTAATAACTTTAAAAACTTCATAATCACAGATGCAGTATTTGGTATTGTTAACTTTTAACTTCATTTATGTATTTCATGGTGGGCAGTATTGGTCTACTTTGTCATGTGTTATGGAAGTGTCTTGATCTTCTGGTTTATGGAAGGCTAAGTAAGCTGATTATTTATTTTATAAGAGATGATTTGGCTAAATCTGCTATGAGGACCACAGCAATATATGAGATACCAACGGTGACCTACAGAATCAGTATGTAATAAAAAGGATGTTTTGACTTAACACTACATATTTAACTTAAATTTGTTTTTGTTTAGAATTGTTATATTTCTAATTCACAGTCTATTGAATAAACCTCATATATTACGCTAAACTTTTCAAATAAGATTTAAATCTGCCCTGTCAGTCACATTTTGTTTATATCACTGTGTTTGGACTGAATGTACACTCAGATGAAGAATCATTTTACTTGGAGTCATTTTGTATTTGAGCATGTTAAATGTATATGGGAACTTAAGCAACAAACTGATAGAAGTAGCTTGCTCATAATGTTGATTGGTTGGTATTTTAGAAAGTAAGCAAGAAATGTCTTACTGGACATACGGCTAGGGTTATGGTTAGCGTAGTGTGATTTCATTCATTTCATCAGTTATATGTGATGCTCTTTTGTAATATTTGCCACAGGATGCTTTAATGGTAATACAATAAATTTCAGATTTATAAATTTCTAATCAAAGGGAAAGGAGGAAGGAGTAAGCAAGTTACATATCTTAAGAGCTCACCTTAATGTATCTAGAAAAAACACTTGGTATCATGTTCCCTTCTACTTCTCAGTCCACTGCAGTCTGGTTTTTGCTCTTTACAACTCCACTGAACTGCTCTTAACTAAATTACTGAATATATCTTTTATCTACATAATATTCTATTATATCCTCTCTGGAGTATGGGACATCACTAACATTTCCTTCTTGGCACTTGGTTTCCAGGACAGTATTCTGGGTGGAAGGGCTGGGAAATGTTGGGTTTGAGCACCCTTTACCGGGTAAGCTCATTGCCCTTTAATGTGTGGTGGTGATTTGAGCTCTACATTTCTCTCACATTTGCTGTGTATTCCTCAGATCGCCCACTTGGATACCATAGCACTGTACTCTTTGGTTGTCCAAGCTCAAAACTTAGAAGTCATCCTTCTTTATTTTCTCTTAAACCCTTACCTGCAGTCGGATAAAAAGAGTTCTTTTGACTGGCCTCTTTGATGCCTGTGCTCCCTTAGTACTTCTGCTCCCAGGTTAAGTGCTAGAGCTAGCTTTGGTGGTTTCTCTAGCACCAGCTTCCTAACTAGACTCCCTGATTCTAGACTTGTCTGTCCAATTCACTTTTCATTCTCTTTGCCTGAGTGAGCTCTAATAAATGCAAATTTGTTCAGATCATATTTCTACTTAAAATTCTTCAGTAGACCAATTTTCTCTCTAGAATAAAAATCTCAAACTATTATGTTATAGGAGTCTTTAGATTGCTGCTTATATTTGTTGAACATTTAAATTTTATTCAGCTAATCTGAACTAATCCCTGTGGAGGGCAAATCGAGCTGGGGGCCTAAGAAGATTTATTTGAACCATTTTTTTTCCCCTTTCCTTGAAGGAAAAGGAAGAACCTGAAGAGCTTAGTAAGAGGCATGAAATTGAGGCTGGTCAGTACTAAAACTCACTGTTTAATAGGATTTGTTTAAATTATGATATTTAAATTTTTAATTTTTTCCTTTACATCTTGATACATATTACTTTTAGTTTGGGACTTGCTTTTCTGCCAATTTTAGACCACTGGGCTTCATTTGCTATTTATGGCACACTTTAGCTAAAGATATAATCTCTTATTTTAGTGACATTTTTACGACATGCTGCACATGAACTTGCTACCAGGTTTTTTTCTGGGAAGCCTTTGTAGAAAGATCTACTGGGGAAAGATTTGAAATTTGATGGCTAAAATGAAGTCCTCATATTAGGTTTTTGAGCTTTAGTACTCTTACCCCTACCAGTATGGAATTGGTTATTGACAGTTCGAGTAATTTTTCTTACTCTGGAAATATGTGAATTTGGTTCATTGTTTTCTCAGTTTTAAAATGTTCAGAAAAGTTATAGTTCTTTAATGTTCAGTAATCTGAAACAACTTTGAAGTCTGTTTGCTTAACTTAACATAGAAAGAGCATGGCTCTTCCTCTTTACCCAGCACTGTTCTGTTTAGTTAGGTAGGTTGGTTGGTTAGTTTCCAAGTCAGCTGTGTACTAAGATGATTCTGACGGATCCTTTGCTCTGTCCCACCTGGTCTGCAACTTTTTAAATGAAACTTAATTTACACATTTATATAGATGCACACACTTACAGCACACATTTATATGCTTTAGAGTCTGTTAGAAACTTTAAGCGTCACCTCATTGGTTCTTAAAACAATTTCATAAGGTAGGGAGAATAGTTTTAACTTTTGATAGAAAAGGTAACTTTAATTCATGGAAAGTGACAGTTCAGTGAGGTCAGCTTATCGAATTTAGTTTAAATCCAGGTATTTGGACTCCTTGACCAGTGACAAGTTAGATACCAGTGATGGCTGATGGCATTTACAAATTATAAATGTCCAGAACTTTGAGGCAAAATCAAAATAGACTAGGAGTAATGACAAGTCAGTGATATCGGATGAAATAATAGTCTGTTTTATCAGGCATCAAAGTATATATGACTTTTTTACATAGTCTACGAGATTTAATCAATGTAGTTGTTAAAAATAAAAGGTTTAAAGTAGAGAACTTTTATAAAGTTATACTCAATCAGATATGAGTAATTATAGTATACAGTTGTAGAATTGCTGGAAACATCTAATTTCATTCTGTGAGCATGTGCCAGGGGAAATGTAAATATTAAATGAGACCCTTACTCTTCAGGTACTTATAATTTGTTAAAGTAAAACATACACAAATATTTCACTATAACAGAAGGTAGAAGGTATGAAACGCATAGTTGAGATTGTAACAAAGTGAGCCATCTTGGGAAACAGGAGTATTGCTATCAGTCTTTAAGTTGAAACCTGAGTGGTAAAAACAGGTCTGTTGAATGTACAACATTGCCGTTAAAAAAGAACAGCCCCATAACCTTTATTTTTCAAGTCTATCAATGTAAACCTTCCTGTCTGCTTTACAGTGGAGCCTGAATTCGTAATATGATGTTAAATGTTTTGCACAAACACAAAACAGTCAAGTGCATTAGGTTATAATATAGGTTAAATTAAAATCCGCAAGGCTCTAGGGCCTAAAGTAAGACTTCTGTACTACTGAGGTTAATTTCTTCTCAATGAACTGTATTATGTGGCTATTAATCTACTTTGAGATTGAAAGGATTAACAAGAATAATACAATTACTGAGTGTCAGGAACAATACCTGACTCATTGAAAGTGCCTGATAAAAGTTTGCTCTCATTATTATAAACTAGTCTTGTCTCCTAATAGGATAATGATTCCATGCAGTAATAATAATAGATAACATTTTCATACTGTTTAATATGTGCCAGGTAATATTCTAAATACTTTACATACATTAACTCATTTAATCCTCACAAATAACCTATGAAGTAGATGCTTTCCTGTTAGACATAGGTGGGAACTAGGTTCTTCTGCATATGCTTGAGAATCATCTTGTCTGGTTCCCTGAAAAACTGTTAGGAGTTTGATTGGCATTGCATTGGGGCAGAATAGATATCTTTATATAATATTGAGGATTTGTACTCAGATGTTTGAGGTATCTATTTTTTTAGGTAGTCTTTACTTTCACAATTTACATGTCATGTAATTTATAGTAACATTGTCGATTTTTTTCTAAGTTTTCCCCATGTTATCATAAATTGTATTTTAAAAATTATTTCTATTTATAGCTGATGTACAGAAATGCAGTTTAATTTGTTTATATTTATGGTATATTCAGTCACCTTGCTAATGCTCTCACTATTTCCAGTTCTTTGCTTTGGATTTTCCTATGTCAACAGTTAAATCATCTGCATAGAATAAGTTGTATTTCTTCCTTTTTAGTCTTCTTACTTATAATTTTTTTTTGTATTGCTTTGGCTAGGTATTCCAGTACAGCACTGAATAGAAGTGGTTGTCATGAGTATTTTTGTTTTGTTCTGATGCTAAAAAGACTCCTTTTAATGTTGGTCCATTTTGCATATTTGCTGTCAGTTTTTAGGTTTTGTAAAAAACCTATTTATCAGTTTAAAGAAGTTACCATCAGTTTCTTGATTACTGTATTTTTTTTAATGTGATTTTGGTATTGAATTTTATTCAGTGCTTTTGTTACAGCCATTAATGAATCTTTATTTTTTTTCTCCTTTGTTAATATGGAGGATGACCTTTATAGATGGTCTAAGGTTCTAACTTAAACCTTTCCCCCAGATTCCTGAAATGATCTCAACTTGATCATAACAATGCATTTTAAAGATACTAATGAATTTGGTTTGCTCTTTATTTTAAATATTCTTGCTCCTATGTTCATTTTCTTATACAGGCCATGTGTGATTTTTAGATAAGTATTCTTTCTGTTTTCTAGAAGTGTTTATGTAAGGTTGAATTGTCTTTTCCTTGAAAGTTCAGTAAGACATGCCTGTAAAACCATTTAGACCTGATGTTTTCTTTATAGAAAAATTAACTGCTGATTTATTTTCTTTAATAGTGATAGGATTATTGAGATTTTCTATACTTCCTTTTAAACTTTTTTAAATGGGAAATTTTAATTTAATAGAATAAAGAACTCCCATGTGCCTATTCCTTAAAGTAATCAGTATTTTTTCTTTGCCACCTCCCCCCTCTTTTTTTACTGGAGTATGCTAAAGCAAATACCAGATAGTTATTTCATCAGAAACACTTCAATATGTATCTTAGTTCAAATTATTTATTTTAACATACTGATATATGCTGTTATCACACCAAACAAAATGAATAATTTCTTAATATTACCAGTCACTCAGTCCATATTTATAGTTTTCTGATTCTCTTAAAATGTGTCTTCACAATTGATTTGAATCAGGATCCAAACAAGGTATATTTTGATTGTTGAAACTCTTGATAACGACAACGCCCGTTCTTTTTTTTTTTTTTTCCCTTTTATGCCATTGATTTGTTGGAGAAACTGAGACATCCTATATAATGTCTTTTTGTTTAAGGTTTGGTGAGTAGTATCTCAGGAATTTATTCATTTTTGTCTCTTTTCAATATTTTTTTCATGAAGTTGATTAGTAGATCACTTTGTCCTTTTCTTTTCAGCTTTCCTAGTTTGTCTTCTTTAATCTGAATCTTCAAAGAACTAACTTTGGTTTGTTGATACTCCCTCAGTTGTATCTATTTTTCTCTTTTTTTGTTAATTGCTTTTACCTTTGATCATCTTCCTATTGTTCTTTTTCTAACATAGTAACTTGGATACTTAAGTCATTAATTTTTAGCTTTATTTTTTAACATAAGCCTTTAAATTTTGGACTGTAGTGTGTTTATTGCTCACTTTTCTTTTGTGATTTCTTCTTTGTCATTTGTGTATCTGTATGTTTTTTAAATTCATGGTTACAAATTTTTCTCTAAATTTCATCACTAAAAATATGCTGATGGTGGAATATTTCTTGTATACTCCAGGGGAAAAGTAGAATGCAGAATCATTCATAAAGCATGTATGATCCTAGTTTAGTGGTTATGTAAATAGAAATATTAAGGAAATATATTAGTATATTAATTTTCTTTGAGTAGTGACGTCAGGTAAACTTTATTTGATGCCTTATTTATATTCCAAAACTATTAATAAAACACATTTTCAAAAGGAAAGAAAATAATTCTGTAAAAGTGTAGACTCTAAATCATGTCCTGAGATCCTGGGATACGATTTAGTTCAATTAAAAATGACCAGACTGTTTAGTTGCATTGAGCATTGGGCAAGGAGTTGGTATATAAGTGATGAGACATGTCCTTCCCAAAGAGCTATAGTCTGGGTGCATGGGTGGGAGGAGAGACAGACACACTAATAATTTCAGTGATCTGGTAGAATTCTATAAGGGGACATCAAGGAAGAGTTGTACTTAAGAACCAAGATTAATTGGACCAGATTGATCATTTAAAGTGGTATCTTGTCTTCAAGGGTTGGACTATTTTTTAGTAGGATAATCAGTTGTAAATTCAAGTATATTTTATATTTAATACCCAGTAATGCCTTTTTAATGTGAAAACTACTTGGAGAATTAAAAGAAAACTAAAAGACCTAAATCTATCTGATGAATTAATACTGTCAACCAGGGACACTTTTGCCCTTCCAAGGGACATTTGGTGATATCTGAAGACTTTTGGTTGTCACAAATGGGGTGTGGGTACTGATGGCCTTGAGAGGGGAGACTGGGGATCTACAGAGTATCTTAAAATCCACAGGACAATCTTCCCTTCCCCCACAACAAAGAATTATCTAACCCAAAATGTTTAATAGTGCCAAGATTGAGAAACCCTGGGTTAATCTGTAATTTACATCCTCTTTGGGTGGGGGTGGGGCAGGTGTAGGGTGGGTCGTATGTTGTTGAAGGAGCTAGAGGCATGGTTTTATAGTCTATTCCAGCTAAGTTAAGGAAAACTGTAGGCTGAGGTCAGGTAAAATAAAAGCAAATTCACTCAGCAGATCAAGGACTATTTTGTGGTGGGCACCATGGTAGGAACTTGGCAAAGAATGGCAGACAGCCCCTGGCTTCATGGAGCTCACACTGAATGTTCTACAAATGGCGGGTCTTTTATATCAGTTATCCTATTATTATGAGTTGATTTAAAAGATTTATTTTGTTCTGAGTTTGTGTGTTGGTAAATTAAATTTTAACCTTTTCTAAGGAATCCTGGACTATTATTATACAACTTAATCATGTATTTTTTCATGACTATCAATACAAACTTTTGTTAACTCGTGTAATGGGTGTTATTCTAAGATTTAACCCTTTTTTCTTTTGCTCTTATATTAAATATGTTCATAAGTGTTTAAATTTGCTGGCATAACCAAACATTCTCCAATTTTTAAATATGTAGATATTAAAAACTTTTTTAGTGTAACATGGAAAGCTGCAATACAAATAGATAGTATTCCATGGAGTGAAGCTTAGAAATGTAATGCTTATCAAGAACAAAATGTAGAGCAATTTGTAATTTTGATTTTGTCAAACTTTGACCATTATCTTTCTTCTTGCTTTTAGATTTTGGCTCTCTGTTTGACTTGGAGCACGACTTACCAGATGAATTAATCAACTCTACAGAATTGGGACTAACCAATGGTGGTGATATTAGTCAGCTTCAGACAAGTCTTGGCATAGTACAAGATGCAGCCTCTAAACATAAACAACTATCAGAATTGCTACGGTCTGGTAGTTCCCCCAACCTCAATATGGGAGTTGGTGGCCCAGGCCAAGGCATGGCCAGCCAGGCCCAACAAAACAGTCCTGGATTAGGTTTGATAAATAGCATGGTCAAAAGCCCAATCCCCAACATGGGCATGGGCACAAGTGGACCAAATCAGGGTCCCACGCCAGCTGCAACAGGTATGATGAACAGTCCAGTAAATCAACCTGCCATGGGCATGAACACAGGGATGAATGCTGGCATGAATCCTGGAATGTTGACTGCAGGCAATGGACAGGGGATGATGCCTAATCAAGTTATGAACGGTTCAATTGGAGCAGGCCGGGGGCGACCTAATATGCAGTACCCAAACCCAGGCATGGGAAATGCTGGCAACTTAATGACTGAGCCACTGCAGCAGGGCTCTCCCCAGATGGGAGGACAAACAGGATTGAGAGGCCCCCAGCCTCTTAAGGTAAGTGCAGATTTGGTTTGTGTGCACTATCAGTATGTTTTTTTGAGTGTTCCAGTGTTGAAGAGAGGGCTTGAGGTCTGTTATTCATTTCTTCAGTGTTCACGTTTAATCTTTTTATATTGTGTAACATTTTCCACACAAGGAATAAATCAGGAGTTCAGGGACTGAGGTTACCTGTAGATGTATGAAAGCCCTTATTTATTTATTTTTTACTACACGGTAAAGAATATTGACATTAAACTTAGGAAAAGATTCTGTTTGGCATCCCTACCTACTCTTTAGATGCTCCCTTTCTGGCACTTTTATGTTGCTGTGTTGATGTGGTTTACTTAGATTATTTGGAGTGAGAACTAGAAACGAGGTAAAATATTTATTAGCTACCTATTCTAGGTCCTAGGAAATTAGTTGTGAAGAGACCCTGCCCTCCTGGTAATGCCCTGTGGAGAGAGCAGGGGTGACAGTAAATCTTCACTGATCGATCAGATATTTATTGAGTCCTAGCTTTGGTGCTGAAGATACAGCCATTACTTAATGGAACTTAATTTCTAGTGTGCACATAAGATAAAAATGTATAGTATTCTGGGCAAGTGCTATGAACAAAAAATAAAGGAAAGGCTCATTAGGAGAATGGCTAGTTTGGGAGTAGGGTGTACTGTTCTATTTATAATGTAAGTCACAAATTTTTTGCATCGACGTCGAGGAACTGGATATATAGCAGTGAACAAAACAAATTTCTGTCCTGTGGAGATTTATTTTCATGAGAAGGAGGAATTGAGATATAAAAACTTTATTATTAAAATATTTCCTAGTTTTCAATGAGTTCCACCTATATTTTGTATTTATAAGTCGGTACTTGTAAAGCACAGTGGTACCTGACACATAAGAAGAGCTCTGAATGTTTAGTAAATGAGTTTTCAAAAGTTACAGAGTTACGGAGATTTAGGGTGAGATCCCCAATGAACATACAAGTAAGTACTTCTATTTAAAAAAAAACTGATTTTCTCTTAATAACAAGAAAAAATTTTTTCTGTATTTTCCTATCAAAGATTAAATTCAGGTCAGGGTGTTCAAACTGTTGATTAGCAGTTGCTCTTCTGCTGTACCAGGTCCTAAAATTACCTCATATAGCTGATTATATTCATTACATTTTTTCCAAAACTCCTAAGAGTTCTGGTGATATTTAAGAATCAGCAGTTAAGACAAGGAAGTTTTTAGTGAGACTTGATGACTTGAACCCTGTTGGCATATGGCAATGACATGTACACAGTCATGGGACAAATCTATGTTTCAAAATGTATAGGCAGGTTGTAACAATCTTCCTAAAGTCTGACTAGTGGTGGTTTAAGGGGAAATTTTGGGTCATATACCCCCTTTTATACTAATCTTTAATTTTACAGTCAGCATAAAATAACAAAAGACTATTTTATGTCTTAAAATTATTTCTGACTGATTCATTCAGGAGGGCACAGTGAAAGGTAGAATAGTACACAAATTTCGAACCATACCTGGTTTAGAATCTGGGCTGTACCACAATTCTCCTCTTTAGCTGCATTTTGCAACGCTGCTTGGTTAAACCATTTCACTCTCCAATAATTTCACAAGATAACTATATCTGCCTCTTCAAAAATGCTGATTACAAAAGAAGTAAAAGTTTTCGAAAATCCTTTTTTTAATAGCTGTCCTTTGTGTATGAAGGAAGAAATGAAGTTAATGAATTAAAGCATCATAATTAATAGTGTGGAATATGGAGCTAAACTGCTTGAGTTTAAAATGGACTCAGTCACTTACATAGTAGCTATATTACATTGAGCAAGTTGCTTGCTGTACCTCTGTTTTCCTTTCTGTATAATGCGAGTAGTAAGAGTAGGTATAATCTACCTCATACAATTGTTAGAGAACTAAATGATTTAATAAAAGTAAGCTCTTTATGAGTGGCATGTAGTAATAAGCAAGCACTTATTAGCATAGCAGCAGCAGCAGCAAGTACTTGGTTTTATTGTAGTTCCCATATTGTGATGTTAAAACATTTATATGGACAGGAAAGAAAGTCAAAACCTATATCATGTAGTTAAACTGTCTTTTAGAGGCGTAGCTCTCAGATATAATGAGGGAGATCAGATCAGCATACTTCATGAACTGTTGGCCAGAAGGTGTGGGGATACTACTAGTAGAGACTTAGTAGGTTAATATTATTATAAATTTGAAGGAAAATTTTATTTTCTTTGGAACTAAGGACTTTTTATTCAAGAAGTGTTCATTAATATTCTGGAGTTTTTAATTTTTGTTTTTTGTAGAAAATAAATACAAAATAAATCTGTTTTATAAAATAGATGATTGTTGACAAGATCCAAAATATTATTAAATAACAATGTCAGACAGTATAATTGTATCTAAATTAACATTAGGCTCCAAATGCTAAGGATCTCCTGAATATTAATAGTCATTTAATATATGTTGGGACCATTAATCCTAACAACCCGATGAATTGAAAATTTTATTTTCATTATACAGGTGAGGAAATAGTAGGAGGTGTTATAGAGAACTACAAGTCCATGATATTAATCACTATAGTATAATATCATTCTATTATTCGTGTATTGGTAAAATCTACACAGCTGAAAATAAAGTTTTTATGATTGCTGCAACAGCATTCACCTAACTTATATTCTTACTGTGCACAATCAGTGCAAGGCTGAGACCTGTAAGAGCAGGTGCCATGCCTGATTTCTCTAATCCTACCTTAGTGATCCCTGGGCCTTTCACCAACACAACCTTGGAGTATCTTTATGTGTTACTTTTCAGTTCTTATTCTGTGATACTAGATCTGGGGGGAAAAAATTCTAACTGCCTTTGTTCTGACTCTGGTTACCTCACAGGCTATGAAGAGGTATGTGTTGCCTTGCATCTGGATAGTCATATCCAAATTTTATACGTTTCGTGACTGATGAAATTGATGTTAAAGACAAAAACCAAAAAACTCTGAACTTCATTCAAATAAATATTGGCCTTAGAAATAATTTCTTTTTTTCCTTCTTTTTCTCTTTTTAAAACATTTTTTGAGGAAGTAGGAGCTAATATCGTCAGTTGTGGAGTTCTTAAAATTAACAGCAGTTCTTGATGGTCTTTGGCATGTCTATGTTAAAGAGTCTTTAACCTATAAAGTTAAAGCAAGAGCAATGATCTGTTGCATCTCTGTTTTAGAACTTTGGTGTCCTTGGATAGGCAAGGAGTGAAGCAGATAGTACCAGTTAGAGATCTCTTAGTGTAAGGCGGGGAGGAAAAATCCATGTTGAAACAGAAAGACAGGTCTTAAGTGCCATATTCTGATGAATTTTAAATAGGAAGACCTTACGCCCAAATTTACAGTCAAGATGGATGTGCAGTATCAATTAAAGAGAAATAATTCCTAATGCGGTGATGAGGGCCCCCTACACTAAGGCAGTGGTATAAGAATAATGATAATGAGCCTGAAAAATAATGTTTAGAACTTGGCGTAGGTGCTGAGAGATTCCTAGTCTTTCGTGTGTTATCAGCATACCCCTCATGCTTAACATGGCACATGGCATATAAGTTGGGTACAGATATATGACATGCGCATTTATCAAATCCAGTAGGTAGTAGGAAATGTCTGAATGTAGTTGAATTTTGGTTTTGTGTGGTGAATCTAGCGAGTCATACATGTCGTATTGGTTTGTGTTATTGTGGTGCCAACAAGTCTGTTAAAGGATTTTGTCCCTGCATTGAACGTTCCTAAACTATTTATTTTTTATATTAGGGAACTGCTCTTTATTTTTCCTTTTCACTTATCATTGATTGTCAATATCACTTTTTTTGTGTTCCTGTGTTCCCCCAAGTTTCTGCTTTTAATATATTGAAAACTTAGGAACAACCTGTATAGTCAGCTTTTTTAAAAAAGAAAGAAAATGAGCCCCATGCAGGTACTTTTTTATTTTAGCTGCCTGGAGCTGTTAGTGGCTTCCTGGTCCTTTGCCTTTCCGGTTTTAGATGGTTATCTGTATTCCTATAGTCCAGGTAGGTAGTGGGTTGTTGGACATCTGGATCACATTAGCTATAGAGAAGGGAAAAACATCAAATAACTGCACTGTAGCAGACATTTAAGTACAGTATATTTCTCTTCTATTATGTTTGGTGAGGGAGTAGCAGGGGTTGGGGAGATAGAAAGGATGGGGACAGGAAGATTGGCTGTATTTTTTCTAACGCCGGCTGCAGAACTGTGAGGGACACAGTAAAACAAAAGCCTGAAAGTCTGTGGGTTAGAGTGACCGGAAGTCGGAAGTGAATACTGCCAACTGATCAGCAGTCAATGCGGTCTGTGTGTGTATTTAAAACCATATAGTCTGCTAGAGAGTGAATTTGGAATTTGTAGGTAATGAATTGTGATTGAGGAAACAAGCAGTGTCAGGAACTGGTTAAAATTCAGTTGGTATAGGCATGTAGTGTTTGAATAAAGACCTTATGCTTATTAAAAAGAAACATTAAGTCAGCTTACAAATCCCAGCATTTTATTTATATAAATAATGGACTCTTAATTAAAGCATAATTTATTTTCTGTCTTTTATGGTATGCCATGCAGGTTCTGTGATAGAATGGCTTTCATTTCATTCATGTCTCGTGAATTTCCATGCTAATAGAAAACACAATTAGTGAAATATAACTCCCCCAGGTGTGAGAGTGCATATTATTGAAATTATATTAGTATAATTATTAGTACTTTAAAAGCATACGTAGCAGCAGTAGTTGCAGCCACATTTGAAACTACCAAAAGAAACCTGAACTTGCAGTTAAGCCTGTTTCTATATTTGATTGTCCCTACAATCTTACTAGCCTGATACACTTAGGAAATTCCAATTATTGGAGATTGAATCATTAAGTTTTTTATTATGGATGCTTTCCATTTAGACCACCCCATTCTTATGTGCTTTCACCCAAACCATGCCACTTTCCTCAGTCTCATTCCCTATAGTCATAGACCACTAGACAAGTTACTTAACTCCTGGTCTCTAATCTCATCTGGAAAATGTGAATGTAGTTAAATTTTTTTATTATTTTGCCTTTCCACTGCTGACAAACCTTTAAACTGATAAACGTTTTATATTCATGAAAACTTGCAGAGTGTAGATATAGCATGTGATTTAAAGAACTGAATTTTGTTTACAGAGGTTCATGTAATTTAGTTTATGAGTTTTGTAATTTGTTTTCCTGAGTTAACGAGCTCTTTTGTTAATCATGTTTAGGGGGATGGAGTTACAAAGATAAATTTAAGATTCTTCCCTTTTTGTGCATGATTTGGGCACAGAGGCATACATTTTAACAGATTATTTTATCACCTATGTTGTATTATAAATAAAGGTATGAACATTTGTGTCAGGGTAGAAAAAAAAGCTCTTAGGTGTCTAGGACAATAAACAGATGTTTCACACAGGTGGTAAGTTTTGAAATTTATCTTAAAGGATGAGTAGACCCTGCAGCTGCTGCTTATAGTTGTACCAACAGAATAAGCAAAAAAAAAAAAAGTGAAAACTGGGACTGCCTTCATGAAGTTACTATTTTATTTCCTTTATAGGTTAGCATTTAGGAATCAAATAGGAAAGGGGGATGTGCCACTGCCTAGTTTTAGGGGAAAGAAAAAGTTAAAGCAAATGCTGAAGATTTTAAAAGCATGATGCCCTCAGATTTGCAAGTTAATGGGTTTGGGAGGTAGTGGGATACTGTGGAGGGTAGTCAGTCAGCCTCCATGCACATCATGAAGATCGGGTATACCATGTTGTTTTCTCTTAAGAATTGAATAAGTGAGGACAGAAGGCAAAAAAACCTGTTGGACACAAGTTCTACTACATAAGCTGCAATGAAAGGCTTGAATTAAGACAGCGTCAGTAGGCATGTTTACATGGGAAGAATTGGGGCAGGTGTTCAGAGGTAGAATTTGATTTTTGTGTTTTTTTGTGTTGTTTTTTTGTGTTTTGTTTTGTTTTAAGATAAGGCAACCCTTGGTTGACCTCACAGATTGCAAGGTCCTTGTCAGCTCACAGTCCCTTAGTTTTTATTTTATTTTTTACGCCTACAGCACCTGGTCTTCCTAGGTGGTTTTTCATCCAAGTACTAACCAGGCCCGACCCTGCTTAGCTTTCGAGATGAGAAAGGATCGAGCTTGTTCAGGGTGGTATGGCTGTAGTAGAGGTAGAATTTAGACCCTTTGATAGAATTGAATCTGAGGATAAAAGTCTGCTATAACTCCTTTTAATCGGGCAGTAGCTGTAGTTTCCGTAGTTTCTGTTGAGTGTTGTTTCCTATATGTTTCTAGTAGGTAATGATTGGGATCTTACATGGAGAATAGGATTTTAAGTTGCATCATTGTTATCACCAAAACCATTAGCTCTTAAATTTAATACTCTGTTTCAGTTATCATTCTATAGTATGATGGCTCTGGATGGACTTACATAAACATGGGGTGGGAGAAAACTACTTTTTAAAGTACATAGAGGTTGCAAAGAAAATCAAATTACTTTTTAGAGCCAAGCAGGTTATTCAATGAATTCTGAAGTCTTCAAGCTCTATCTAAAGAATTCACATTCTTTAAAACACTGTGCCACCATGTGCTTAAAAAAGGACATATCCCCCAAACTACCAGTTTTCTACCTATAATTTTATATAAACAGAATGCCTCGAGTAAGCATTCAAATGCTTTAACATATCAAACTCTATAATATATTTAAGAATTAGATGACTTTTAGTGAGTCGAATTTATTAATCCCCACAGTTTATACATTAAATGAAAGTGCATTTAATGAATTAAAAGTGGAGACGAATGGCAAACCTTGCTTAGCAGATATAACTAAATGAAGATGTTTACAAGTTTTTCTGAAACACATTTATCTCAAATATTTACAGAAAATAGCTCTGCAAATATACTGTACCTGAGGCCCCTAAATCTTAAAAATCTATTTTCATAAGCATACTTCCAGAGTATTCATACATGCAGAGGATTTCCTTTAGTGAGTTTTTTTGTTTGTTTTGAATTTTGTGTTTTGTAATTTAGGGAGTGGAAAAGGAATAGTAATGTGGCGAATGAGATTTAATTTTTTTCTGTTTCATATTCTTAGATGGGAATGATGAACAACCCTAATCCATACGGTTCACCATACACTCAGAATTCTGGACAGCAGATTGGAGCCAGTGGGCTTGGTCTCCAGATTCAGTCGAAGACTGTGTTACCAAATAGCTTATCTCCATTTGCAATGGACAAAAAGGTGGTTCCTGGTGGCGGAATGCCCAGCATGGTAGGTAGTAATCTCTCTACAAATTTGTCTTCAAATTGACATTTTAGAAGAATTATGTTAAACTTTCATGCTTTCTGCTATATACACCATGATATAATGGATGGCCCTTACGATTGAGGAGGCTTGTGCCCACCTTCCATTTGCTAGTCCAAATAAGTGAGCGGGGCTGCTACAGTGAAAGTTTTAGAGGTCTGCCATATTGTACAGCTTCTGCTTGTGAGCACGTTTTTAGGGTAGGAAAGTAGAACTTTTCTCCTTGGGCAGAACTCTGGCAGAGGATTCCAGTTCCTAATGAACATATCTGCTGATTTGAATCTGATACTACCGCACAAAAGGAACTTCCCTCTCAAAACTACAATTTGTTTTAAATGTTGATTTTTGTTAATGGGGGAAATCTCCAAAGCTTCTAACTTTGCTATTTTTCTAAAGTAAAACTATACCTCATTTTAAATGTGTCAAGTAGTTCTTCTTCACTTTTGGAAAAAATTGTCCTATAAGAATTTTATTTTTCTTTCAGATGTTTTCGTTTTTTGCTTTGTGTTGTATATTCATTAAATGCCTATATTTGAAACTGGAAAGTGAGGCAGTGGAGGGGAGGTATAAAGACGAATAAAACATGGCATCTCTGTCCCCAAAAATGTTTACTTTTTTTTGAGTAAAAAAAAAGAAAGAAAAAAACATTCCTTCCAGTTTATAAAAGCTAATTTTTCACCCACCTGAAAGGCCCTGCTTCCCAAGAAGCTCCTCATTGTTCTGAAGAACTGTACTTAGACATGCTCTTCACTACCGATTCCTTGCTTTTCCCTCTCCCACTGGCATTTACCATGTCCTTCTCTTTCTTTTACTTTCTCTATATTATATATTCTTTGCTTATATCATTTGGTGATGTATTTCCTTATTAAATTGCGCTTCTCAGTGGTAGGACCATTGTTTATTTATCTTGAAATCTCCTGTATCAAAAAAATGGAGTCTGGCTTATGATAGACTGTCCATAAAGGTTTTAATTGAAAATGTCCAGGTCCATTTTTTTTTTTAACGAGATGGCATACTGTGACACCTAAAATTAACTGTGTTTTTACTGTTTATTCCTTAGGGCCAACAGCAGGCTCCTCAGGTCCAGCAGCCAGGCCTTGTGACTCCGGTAGCCCAAGGGATGGGTTCTGGAGCGCACACGGCTGATCCAGAGAAGCGCAAACTCATCCAGCAGCAGCTCGTTCTCCTTTTGCATGCCCACAAGTGCCAGCGCCGGGAGCAGGCTAATGGGGAAGTGAGGCAATGCAACCTTCCCCACTGTCGCACAATGAAGAACGTCCTAAACCACATGACACACTGCCAGTCAGGCAAATCCTGCCAAGGTGAGTGAGTTCAAAGGGTTTGTGTGCTCAGCAATTAATATTTACATCAGAGGGAAGAGAAATAATATGATCAATTATATTTTGAGGCTTCTTTACTGATAATTAATGTCCAGCTGTATATTAGGATATTATAAGATCCAGCATCCAGTAAGGATGTAGTAGAATGTAGTAGGAGGAGGAAATTTTAAGGGCTTCATTTTTGTGATGATCCTTATTGACTTTGATTTGCCCCAGTATTGCATACTTTAAGTATTATCAAGGGTTTGCTATCATGTGACCAATACTAAAAGATTTTTATCTGATAATACAACTTGTATATTTACAGAGTCATTAGAAATTCTTTGTTGAATATAGTAGATTGCACGTCTTGGTTGCAAAGAATATGGGGTCTGGAGCCATAATTCTTGAGTTTGAATCCCATTTTTGGGTATTCTGTGACTATGTGCAACTTAACAACCTTTTGCTTGTTTTCTCAATTATGCAATGTGAGTATTGATAGCTACCCTACAGGGCTATTATGAAGTTTAAATGAGTTAGTAACATTTGTGGCACTTGTTAAGTGATCAATAAATGAGCTGATACTAATGTAAAAAATATAAACTGCATTTGAAAAAAAATCATTTTCTTTTTAGTGGCACACTGTGCATCTTCTCGACAAATCATTTCACACTGGAAGAACTGTACAAGACATGATTGTCCTGTGTGTCTCCCCCTTAAAAATGCTGGAGATAAGAGAAATCAACAGTGTAAGTGATTAAATCTTTCAAAGTTTTTATACCAAAAGTAATCTTAGAATCTCACCAGTGCAGTTTGGTGGGATTTAGAGTACTCGATTAATGTGAAGTTTTTTTGACTGCCTAGTGCTGTCTGTCATACAGTTTGTTTTCACACCCCATTAACTTTATATTAATGAGGTTAGAATTAAACTTTTTATCACCTAAAATAAGATCCAGAAACTAAATAGGTATATATATGCTCCATTTTTAAATTCATGAAAACTTTAAAGATCGTTGCTTTGACATGGGGCAAGTACCTGTGATATAAATATGTAGATAACTTGAAATTATTTAAAGAGAAAAAAAATGGAGTTATTTTTAGAAGCTTGAGAAAATGAGGAGCTTTACAAGACAAGTCAAAGTAGAAAGATTTAAGTGGAGTTATTACACCTGTACTCTAGAAACAAAACACTGCGCATTTAGGATTGAAAGACAAATTTGGAAATAGACATGCAGCTTCTGAAAAAGGAATTAAATTTTATAAATTAATGAAAAAAATCATAAATAGTTCAGTAGAAAATTGAGACTAGGAAACAGATAATTCACTAGAGGGAGGAAATACCAACAAGTTCACTATTAAAGTAAATGAAATAAGGAACCATTTCTCTCCTGTCACATTGGCAGAAATGATGCTCCCTGGTGCTGGCATTTGTATGGCTCTGAGGCATTCATACACTGCTTGTGGGAATGCTGATACAGCCCGCAGGAAGGCTTTTGGATATTTGGGATTAAAAGCCTTTTCATGCCAATGATCCCCTTTGACCAGACAGTCCTGCATCTAGAAATTTTTTCAAGGAAATAATGGGAAAAAAGATACATGTACTAAGATGTTTCACAAAACAGTAATTTTGTGTGTGTGTTTTCATTTTAATTTGTTAAAACATGTTAGTCTTTTTTCTTACTATCTGTAACGTTGTGATACCATTTCTATTGTCTTCTCTAGCAATTTTAACTGGAGCACCAGTTGGACTTGGAAATACTAGCACTCTAGGAGTGGGTCAACAGTCTACCCCCAGCCTAAGCACTGTTAGTCAGATTGATCCCAGTTCTATAGAAAGAGCCTATGCAGCTCTTGGACTACCCTATCAAGTAAATCAGATGCAGACACAGCCCCCCGTACAAGCAAAAAACCAGCAGAATCAGCAGTCCGGACAGTCTCCCCAAGGCATGCGGCCTATGGGCAACATGAGTAAGTGTGTCCTCTTAGTAACAGATATGATCTTACTTGTGTGTGTAAATGCCATGTAATATGCAGGATTAACTCCTATTTGAGTTTCTATGTATATGTATCTGTTTGTCCCCCCCCCCCTTTTTTTGTTGTTACATGATTAATTTTTTTAAATAATGTTTTAGAAATTGCCATGTAAAGTCCCCATGTAATCCACATACCAGAGGTAATTGCTGCTCATTTATACCCTTCTAAATACTTTTACGTATATGTGAACTTATAATTCTAGAAGAGGATCCCATGTGTTGTATTCTGCAGAAAACTATTTCTTTAACACAATGTGGACCTCTTTCACTTTCCGTATCCATTATATCCTAAAAATGGTTGAATAGTATTTCCTTGCATAAAACAATCTGACAGATGGACATTTAAGTTTCCCCTTTTTTTTTCTTTTTTTTTTTTTTTGCTATTTGAAACTTCACAAAGAAATTGTGTTTTGGTTTGAAATGTGTATAATTGAATATGGATATAGTCGATATAGATTCGATAAATGTATCTGGCAGCAAGATTAGTGTGCCTTTGGAAATAGTTTATTGAAAGCATTTGTTTGCCTAACCTTTTTCTATGACCTGACTGAGGGAAGGTGAAGAGTGAGCAGTGTTGTAATATCCTAACTTGGGGTATTTTTTTCCTCTAACTACATAAAGGACATTTGCTCTGTGATTATCCATTTGCCATTGGGCAGTTGAACATCTAAGCCATTTTGTTTAAATAGTTAGGTGTCCAGCACGGGTAATTCCATGACTTTTAATATTTTGGATCATTCTAAAATTGTTCTTGGTGGTGCAGTTCTTCTGTAGAAAATGGTCTGATTCTGAATAATCCACCATGTCTTTTCCTGTGAAATCCCATTTCATCCTCCTTGAGAGTTATTTAAAATACACTAGGTTCTTCCTTCATAATCATTGCAGGTTTAAGGTAAAAGGAGTATTTCTGCTGACTTCTTTCTCCTTCTGAGAATACATTTTTTCTCCTAAATTTTAATTTGGAATTTTCAAACCTACCTAAAAGTTGTAATTTAGTAAAGACCACATACATACCTTTACCTAGGTTTACTCATTTTTAACATTTTTGCCACATTTGTTTGTGTGGACTTGAGATATTCTGATGCTTGACTGCTATTTTAGCATATACCTCCTAATAATGACATCCTTCACCATACCCACATACTATTTACATGCCTGCAAAATTTAACATTTGTTCAATAATGTCATTTAATGTGTAGTCTACATTTTAGTTTATCCATTTGTCCCCCAAAGTCATTCAGGGCTTTCACATTCATTTTTTGTGTGTGTGTTTTTTGTTTAATCTAGAAATCATCTTAATCTTCTTTATTCATCACATTTTAACTTTCGATGAACCCTGTAGATGGTTGTAGGTTGTCCCGTAATTTGGATTGTCTGATTGTTTCCTAGTACAGTTAAACCTTGGAACAACACGAGTTTAAACTGCATGGGTCTCCTTATATGCAGATATTTTTCAATATATACACAATCAGCCCTCCAAATCCTCAAATTTCTCATTCGTAGATTCAGCCAACTGTGGATGGAAAACAGTACTTTGATTCACAGTTGGCACAGTTGGGAATCTGCAGATACAGAGAGCCAGCTGTGTATCGACTGTGCCATTTTATGTAAGGGACTTGAGTGAGCGAACACAGATTTTGGTGGAATCAATGCCCTGGAGATATTGAGAGATGATTGAATTTTAGCAGAGTCAAAAATCACTTGAATTTTCGACTATGCAAGAGTTCGGCACCCCTACCTCCCTACCCATGTTTTAAGGATCTACTGTAATTAGATCCGGATTAAATATTGGGGACGAATGTGTTATGGGTGGTGGCACAAATTCAGTGTAAAAACTTCTTGGTATTCTTTTATTTACCTTTAACTAGTCTTTATGGTATCCCTATTCTCTTACTGTTGACTTTCATAGTACTGGTTAGCTAGCTGTCTTTCAGCTATTTTATGGAAATTCTGAAACTATTACTTCTGAGTTTTGTACGCTCTTCTAAAAGTTTTTTTATCTCACTTAATTGGTAGATATGATCTCTATTTTATGCTCTCTCCAAAGGCTGTAGGATTTTTAGAAAAAGTATTTATGTTTATGTCACACCTTTACCTGAGGTGTATATAGTACTAGGTAAGATGAAGTATCTAAGCAAACATTTATACTGATGCTTTCATGGGGAAAATATATTCACAGTAACAGCTTGGTATTACAAATGTGTCTCCCACTGTGGCAGAACTGGTTGTAATGCTAAAACGTTCTTAGCGTTATACATTTTAGGTATCTATAATTAACAACGGCATTTGAGTAATCGAAAAGCAGCATTCATTCAGATATGCTGGTAACACAGTAAAGGAACATGGTCTCTACTCTGAAAAATCTCTGGTCTGAAGGGGCAGATAAGTGATTAGGCAAAATTACAGGATCTCTATTATACGTTAGGGCATCGAGGTTCTGTAGCAGGGAGGGAAAGAGAATCTCTGGAACCCAAAATTAGAGCTTTTTACTCTAAGCCCTCCATGGCCACATTCTTAATCTTCTAGTTCCGATTGAATTCACTGATTCTATAAATATTTTTTTAGTGTGGGATTCCTCCTACGGCTTAGAAAATAAAAAATAGATTCTCACTGATTTTTAGGTGTCATGAATTCTCTTTTTGTTCGTTTTTTTCTTTCTGACTTATTCTTTGGCAGTACCAGTAATATCTATAGACTCCCTACGATTTTGTATTCTCAAGTGATGCTCACTCTTATCTTAAATACCAGCCTCTGTAAGGGTATTCCTTCTCAAATTAGGACTTAATCCATTATTTGAAATCACTGCCAAATATTAATGGGCCCGGAGACCTTGGAGAGAATGTTTTGCTGGGTTTTAATGTGCCACCAGGCAGTAAGATAAGCAAATTAATGTATACTTTAATCACTTTCTTTTATCTCATCATACTGTTGGCACCAATAAAACAAATCTATGTTGAGAGTACATAACTTTTCTAAAAAGGAGTATTTACACAGGCAGTATTCACAGTGACAAATACAGAATTGTGGACAAATACAACTCTGGTCAAAAAGACCACTTGCGGCAACTCTGTTTCAGTGCCGGCCTGATGCTGTCACAGAAGCAGAGTCCTAAGCTTTTAAGAAGCATGATGAAGGCAAACGGCGTTTTTCCCATTAAACATTGTTTGTAAATCTAGTTCATTATATGCACTTCGGTGGGAAGTTTTCTTTCTTGTTTTTAACTAAAATACAGGGGTATATTAATAGAATCGTGTATCAAACGTGTTTTATTTGACCACATGAAAATCTGGTTTAGTGTGAATATTGCTGTTGGGTGTTTATTTTAAAGAAACCGAATATTCATTAAAATTGTTAATCGAAGAAGTAATATATGCACATGGAGCCATTCAAACCAATTTGACGTATTCAGTTAAAAATGTTTAACTTTAACCCAAACACTGCCTTTAATTCCCTCCCTAGAGATCATCGTTCTTAGGTCTCTCCTGTCCTTACATAAATTGTCTGTGCTTTTGAAAGCATATGCATGTGTAGTTCACTTCTCTTAAGCATTTTTGGTTCTGGTTTTTTGCTCCTTTCAACTTCATTGTACTTAACGTCTGCCCATACATATTATAAGCATTACTAAGACAAAATATCAGAAGTGGAACTCCTGACTGAGTCAAAGAATATATGCATGATTTTTTTGTTGTTGGCAGTTGCCAAATAGCCTTCCCAAGAGTGTGTCCATAGTTTACACACCTATGGATTTTCACTGAATATGCTTCTTTCCCCAAACTCTGCTCAACCTTGTTATGCTAAAACTTTAAAAAGTTTTCATAATTTCATACATGAAAAATGTATCGCTTTAAGATTTACAATAAGTACAGTCAAGCATATTTGCATTTTTTAATGTATTTTTAATGTAAATTGCCTTTCCCCTTTTTTTGGATAGATTGTTGTTTTTACTGGTTTTAAGGACACTTTAAGTATTAGCCTTTGTATATGTGTTGCTGCTTATACTGCTAATAATTATTTATTATATATGCTGCCATTGTTTTTTTCCCCTGATTTCTCATTTATCTCTTTGTGTTGATCATTTTAATTATTTCTCAAATTTCTAAATGTTCTTATGGCTAATGAGTTTTGGGTCTTCAAAGGATAAAACAAACTTTCTTGTGCTATTTTCTTCCAGTACTTTTATGGCTTTTCCTTCTTTTTTTCTTTGCCTTTGTTGTTGTTGATATTTAAAATAGTCTATCTTGTTTTTTGTTTTGACCTAGATGCTAGTCCTATGGGAGTAAATGGAGGTGTAGGGGTTCAAACATCCAATCTTCTTTCCGACTCAATGTTGCATTCAGCCATCAATTCTCAAAAGTAAGTTTTATATTTGTGCCTTGTGTTGTGTTTCAAATACCTGTTAGAATTTCTTAGAGGTTTTTTAGTTTCTTTGATTTGAAGATACCCTTATAATGAAAGAAGACAGATGGTATTTGAGTTCATACCTTAGACTTTCTTTATAACCTATTTGCAATCACATAATTATCTAGGGTAACCTACACCCTTCTGTATACAGTAGGAAGCTGCAAGTATCCAGCTACTTAAAAAATGAGTTTGCTCTGTCCAGTGGTTAGGAATTAGTTCATTGCCCAATGGATTCCCTGGGATAAGCTGTGTTAAAATGACAGCACAGTCTTATAACACAGGACTTAAGTTTTCTAAACCCAAGTCATCATTCCCCACTCCACACAGTGAAATGTTGTGGGTAATACTTTCCCTCACACAAGCGCAAACACACATACGCTATTCCTTCCCCCATAAACTTTATGTAAATAGTCTTGTCATAATGCTTTGGACCCATTGCAGTCATCACTGTCAACTCTACTTAAGTAAGATCTTTTTGCTCCCACCCTCTTCACTAAAACTATTTCATGACTCCTCTTTAAAGCCCAATGATGAGTGAAAATGCCAGTGTGGCCTCTCTGGGTCCTATGCCAACAGCAGCTCAACCATCCAGCACTGGAATTCGGAAACAATGGCATGAAGATATTACTCAGGATCTTCGAAATCATCTTGTTCACAAACTGTAAGATTATAGGCATGGCTTATTCATAAAGAGTTACCTGTCAGCATGCTTCCAGTCTGCCAGGCAGTTAACTACAAGAGAATATTATTGATTTTTCTGTATCCTGGCTATTGCTGCTGATACTTATGCTCCCGTGGCGTTCTTGCTTCCTATTCTCTGCTTGTCAACTTTTTCACCATCATTTCTGAGTCTTTCAGTTTTGACACTGTGTGAACTAGTCTGCCTACTAATAAGTATATATTAGTTAAAAATTCATTTTTGTTTCACTGCCTTTACAAAACTTATATTTTAAAAACTAGAGCTCAGCTTAGTAGAATATGTCAGTGGCAACGTTTTTTTGTTATCTCTGATAAAGCTTTTATTATGTTGACAAATTGAATCTGGTAATGTTGTCCTCTGGTCCTCCAAATGTGACATACAATAGGTTGTGAAATAGTTTGCACTGTTTGTTGAGAAGATGTATGCCAGGCACTCTGCCTCATAAACTCTTAAATAACACTTAAATAAATAAAGTGGAAAAGTGTAATGTTCCCGATATCATAAAGAGAGAGCTCGGACTTCACTGATCACAGAGGTTGCAGTTCAAACAACACTCAGCATTTTTATTCTCAGAGAAAGCAGTCTTTTCATTTCTTCACCTAATACAGGGGTCTCATTCATTCCATCCATATTTTTTATTGGCTTAGAACCATGTGGCTTATCTTTTGTTAATTTATTTTTGTTACGTTAGCAAATTATACATGAATTTCATTTAGGAATTCTAAAACAATAGCGCTAGAAATCATATTTGACAATACGGAGAAAACTCAAAAATTTCAATAAAATGAATAAAAGGAATAACCAAAACAAACTTATGATAATTAAATTGTTTAGAAACTTATTTGATAAACATAATTATTTGAGGTTGATTATCTAACTTGATGTTAAAAGCTTATGCTTGTGGCTGGAGAGTAAAAGACATTGGATTTAGCAGAATTATTTTGCATTTCTGCCCATCCTTTAAGTTTTTGATTTTTCAAGATTTAATAGTGATGATTAGGTTTTATTTTGCTAAGCTGAATAAATTTAGGAGAGTAGACGGATCTAAAAGCTGTTGCTACCTGATACCATAACAAAGGTCAGGTTTTCTCACTTCGTTATTCATGTTGCACAGTATAATTTTTTTTGCTCCACATTAGAATAATGGGCCAGAGAGTATATTTATGGATTCATTTCTTATATTTTGACCAGGAAAACCCTTTGTTTACTAAAAAGAGACATGTTCATTTTGATCAGTGTATTTTATATTTGAGCACATCCTAGCCCTCATTTTTTTTTCTTTTTTCTTTTTTTAGTTTGCTTAATGTGTACATTGTACAAAAATGAGGAAATACTAATCAGGAAAACTTTAAAATACTGTACATTTTTCTGTGGTGAGATCGAAAAGCCAACATGATGTAACAGTGGTAGGATTTTTTGTTCTTAGCGTTCAAGCCATATTTCCTACTCCGGATCCTGCTGCTTTAAAAGACAGACGGATGGAAAACCTAGTTGCATATGCCCGGAAGGTGGAAGGGGACATGTATGAATCTGCAAATAATCGAGTGAGCACTTATTTTTTTTCTATATAACGTTTCTCTATATAAAGTTAGAAATTGACTTATTCTCGTCATTTAGTTTATTCCTCTTTGTAATGTGTATTTGAGAACATATACTTTAGCTATCCTGTCTTCGTCTCACTGTGCAGTCAAGATAAAGTAATTTTCTTAAAGTATATGTCATCAAAATCTTAATTTTTCTTTTAATAATACAGTGCACTCATGTGACACTTTATCTGAGTTGTCCTTCTGTCATCTTAGAAAGTGGTTGAGCTGTTTCCAGCTCCGTGCTATTTTCACTGGAATATGGTGAATCAGCTGCTTAGTGTTTTGGTCTCAAGTAGTATTGCAGTTTCTCTACATCAGTTGAACTTTCTTCCCTAAACTGGCATTTCTTCAAAATGTAGCATATTCTTCCATGGGCTATAACTTGCCAGCACGTAATTTGTAAACCTACTTTGAGAGGTCTTGCTTTACTGTGTAGGCTCATAATAAAGCTGCTTTTCACCCGATCATTCCAAAACGAGCTCACGTTTGGAGCGATCCAAGAAAGGAAATTACATTCTTCTGCCTTTTAGTGTCTGCCTGCCTCTTTAAATGAAACTAATATCTGCTCTTAGTTCATTTCACCTGATGTGGTTCCTTTTTTTTTCATCTCTATATCTTATTTCTAAAATTCAAAAAGGCTGAATATTACCACCTGCTAGCCGAGAAGATCTATAAAATCCAGAAAGAACTAGAAGAAAAACGAAGGACTAGACTACAAAAACAAAACATGC
>CM053503.1:3238645-3255181 GCA_028627145.1 Eidolon dupreanum | reverse complement strand
TCTGCCTGCCTCTTTAAATGAAACTAATATCTGCTCTTAGTTCATTTCACCTGATGTGGTTCCTTTTTTTTTCATCTCTATATCTTATTTCTAAAATTCAAAAAGGCTGAATATTACCACCTGCTAGCCGAGAAGATCTATAAAATCCAGAAAGAACTAGAAGAAAAACGAAGGACTAGACTACAAAAACAAAACATGCTACCAAATGCTGCAGGCATGGTGCCAGTTTCCATGAATCCAGGGCCTAACATGGGACAGCCACAACCAGGAATGACTTCTAGTAAGTGTTTTTTGTTATGGGATTTTGGAAAGAAATTGGTAATAGAGTGGTTCCTCACTGAAGTCGTTAATTTGCATTAGCTTATGCAACTATTCTGGACTTTTTGAATGACCTGACCCTTTTTCGCCTTTGCCAAGAAAACAATTCTCTAATAAAAACAGTAGCTGAACAGTACATATTTACAATTTCTGGGCATGATACTTAACAGTCTTGATAATCTGGCATCATTTTTAGAGCCCAGGAAACTCTCATTGTGACGTCTAGAAATGATAGTGCACACGTTTTCACTGATTGCATATGGTAGGCAACCAGTGATGTAGACTGAGCAGGCTCAAAGGCCCCACCAGCTTTCACATGTCCTAAAGATACAACATGTTAGTTACACTGACATGACATGTTCAGTGGGTAAGAACAATTTTATTAAAGCATTTTGAGTTCCATTGTTCTAGTTACAGCAGTCTTCTCGACTTAATGAATTATTAACCAGATGGCCAGGATGATTGTGCATTGCCTTAATCATTGACTCATTAGTAGGTTCCAGGCAGTGAAATACAGTTACATAATAGTAAGACTACAATCTGTTTAAATGATGTGAAGAAAGGCCGAAATAAAGAGACAAGTAGACAGATTTGCGATGACTTGGGTGTGGTAGAATTTACTTGAGTTCTTCAGAAATTTGAGCAAAGTTTAAAATCTATTATATTAAATTATTGTCTTATGTTAGAGTAAAAACAGTATGGAATAACGCAGGCGGGAACAAATATTAGTAAAACTGAATTGCCGTAAGTATATGTTGACCTTTAGCTTATACTAAATCTGACATTTTGTAGAATGAGATCCCTACTTACCCTATACACAGAAATTAATAGTAGAAGAATCAAAAGTTGTATGCCTTAAATAAGAAACTGAAAATCTTATTTAGAATATTGAAGAAAATATAAACTGAAATGCGAAAGGTCTCTAAACTAGATATGACCTGGAAGCTTTAAAGAAGAAAATGACAACCATAAACATAATAATAGACAAACCAAGGAGAATATTTTCAAAATTAAAGGTACTAATTTCCTAAATAATATTACTCGAGGGGAAAAAAGATGAAACATTTGGGAAGAAAAATGAGAAAAGAATTTGAAAGAATAAATAAAACCATTACAGACCTTTAGGGGTCTATAAAGGGTTAAAATGGGCATTGGTGACAACATGACTCTGAAATATGCTGTTGGTGAGAACTTAAATATTATAATTGCACAGAAATAGTCACAGCATAATTTGTACTTTTGCAACATGAATCATCCTAAAAGTGCTCCAGTTTTATATTGCTAAAGTAACCATCCAGCCATACAGTAGAATGTTTTAACTGAAGCATCCTCGCAGTGTTCCCTTTACACCCAAGCAATGGGAAAACTGAAGAGATTTAACCAACCATCAGGAGTTGTCTGCTTTTAGAAGTTGAAGGTCAAGATATAGCTGAGAGACTGACAGGTCTAAGGTGATTCCTACTACCCTCTTTCCAAGCAAACAGCACACCCTGATCAAGCCACTCCCTATACAGAGATAAATAAGAATTAGAAAGGATGTAAACTGGGATCCTTAGGTAGAAAAATTAAAACTGCAAGAGAAGGTTAGAAAAAACATTTTAAGAATTATTACAGAAAATAAACTTCAGAACAAAATAATTCTGCACAGAAGAAGTGAAAACAAAAAGACGGGGGTAGAAAAGGAACTGGGAGTTTAAGATTAAAACCATATTATCAGTACAAAACAGAAGGTAGGATTTACAACAGCTTTATTTTAAAAGGTACAAACTAGAATAGAAAATAAAAATCGAATTGGTAGCTCAGTAGAGATGATAGCTATAGAAAGCAGATTTGAAAGGTCCAACAACCTAAGTAATACAGGTGCTTTTATCACCGTTTTATAGATAAGGGACCGAGGCAGAGAGAGGTTACTTAACTGTCTGTGGTCTGGTTAGTGGCAAAACCAGGAATCAATCCCAGGCATTCTGTCCCCACATTCTTCTGTAAACTATTAAAATGTGTTAAATTATAATTTAAAAGTTAAAAAGTAATAAAAAAATTTTTCTTGAAAGAAAAGGCTGAATCGGCTAACTAAACCTAGCTCATTATTTTGCTTTAATGTAAAGTTAGATGAGGAAATATCCAGAAGATAAAACCAAACCATAAAGAAAGATAAATTTGACTAGGTAAAAAGCTTCAAGTGTGTCATAAGAAAGAACCAAGTCGAATAAGACAAACATACATGAATCCCAGTGTTCATTGTAGCATTATTTGCAATAGCAAAGTTATGTTCCTCAGTGGATGAATCGATAAAGAAAATGTGTGTATATATACAGATAATGAAATATTGTTTGGCTGTAAAAACACTGTCTTGTCACTTAAAATAATATGGATTGATCTTGAAAAGGGCATTATTTATTCTAAGTGAAATAAGTCAGACAGAGAACAAATACCACGTGATTTCACTTTTTAAAAAGTGGCATCTTTAAAATAAGTTCACAGATACAGAGAACAGATTGGTTGCTGCTAGAGACCGAGATGGTGTGCCAAATAGGTGAAAGATACATGTGCAGTCTGAAAAAGATAAACCTAATTATTAGGTTGAATAGAAGCTGACTTAATTTTTTTCCCAAATATAAAAAACCTTAAGAGAAAATTGATGACAGACAAGTATGTAGATTATAATTTGATTTTTTTGAAATGTAACATATTCTCAGAAAACAGTTCTGGAAGAAAGAAATAGTAATCTGTTAACTGGTTTCCTGTGAGGGTGGTAAGATTCCTGGATAAATTCGTGTTGTGCATTATGAGGTTTCTGATTGTGTGATCCTATATATATATTTTGCATTAAGAGAGTATTAAAATGTAAATTGTGGACATTTCAATTAATGGTCTTATATGTGTACAGATATTCTTTATCTTTAAATATTTATCTTAAAAAGTTATCAAAATGGTTCTTTCAAATGTTTATCGGATGTTTTTTATAATAAATGAAAAATTGAGACCTGTCTAACAGGCCAACAGTAGATTTTATGACAATTTATGCCATGAAGTCAGTAAGAACTGTCATATCCATCATAGTTGTAAGCAGATGTGCTTGGGTCAGATGTAGGCAGTAGAATTGTTTTTTTCATTTGATTAGTCTCATAATGCTAATTAGAAGGTTTTGCATTAAATCTGGATTTCTGGCTTCCTTTAAAAATGGAAGGACCTAGCCAACTTGGCCTCTCTCCCACAGGACACTGTTGTCTATAGCTAGAGTGGTTACTTCCTGTTTAGAAGGGTTATGCTTTTTCCGCTTCACAGTTTTCTGTGTTCCCTGTAGTTCCAAGTGCCTAATTTTGATAGTAACTGCCTGGCCCCTGCTGTCATTAGCTTGCAATGCCTATCCACATTATTGTCAAGAGAAAAAGTTCCTCATTCTGTTAGGTGAAAACCTTGTTGTGTATAGAGTGTATGTGAATACACATGTCGAAGAATAAAACTATTAATACAGGTTTATCTCTTTGCTATGTTCTCTAATTTTTAATATAGTGGACATAGGTTACACATGTAATTTTGTGTATCTTACACAGTTGCAAGTAAAAAATATCACTAAATGTTGAGTATTCTTGGTTTTCAATTTTAACGTATTATTTTATTAGGAGTAATATAAGTGGTAAGTCCTTATGGACTTAGTAATTAGAATTGTATGTAGTAAGCCACTTAGTCATGGGATCGTTTTTTTGCTACTGAGTATAGCAAACTATTTATTAAATGAACAAAAATGACAGTAAAAACAGAGTTATCTGAAGTGGTGGGCTTCTCGTTAGAGTACAGTCTACGGCTTGAGTGCATAGCACTTTGAATAGGGCATATCCAGGGTAGAGCTGGGTAGCTACAAGCATTTTGTCTTTTCCTGGGGTGCTATAGAAATATTACTTTTTCTGCATCGTGATGTGAAAAAGGTTGGGAAGTGCTGCGCTAGAGGTGCAGATAATCCAAGAAAACATTAGAACTTATGTATTCATATTTTAATCTCATTTCTCTATTTTTGTTTTAAGAGGTGCTTAATATATAGTGCACTATAATGTGTGGCTTATTTAAAGTTTCCGTTCACAGCGGGCTTGTGTGCATAAAAACATTATTGGGTTATATAGTCAAATTTAGTCACTGGACAAAATGTGTGGCTTTTTTTTATGGAGGTATTCTACATACATACCAAAGAATCAGATAGTCAAATAATAGTACATTAAATGCGATCGTGGCCTTTTTTTTTTTTTTCCCCCTTCCCATCAGCACTGAAACCACCCTAGTTCATAAAGGAATGTACTAAAATCATTTGGTGGAGGCATTTTCATACATCCAGAACTAACATTTTGTTCCAAGTTCCTGTCTGGTTCATAGTTTTACTTTTTTTATGATTCATAATGAATTCTTCAAGATATCACTAAAATGCTTTGTGGGTTTTTTTTAAAGGATGAGAAACTGGCTAAAAGATCCTCTCTAACCATTTCTCTTCCATTCTAGATGGCCCTCTTCCTGATCCATCTATGATCCGTGGCAGTGTGCCAAACCAGATGATGCCTCGGGCACCACCACAATCTGGTGAGTTATGGAAGAAATCTTTGTATTTATCCATGGTCTTTTTTAAACAGTCACTGTTGTACTACAAAGTTACACTTGCCACCTTGATTCTTGCCTCATTCCACCAGCGGGTATCATAGTTACATGTTTGAGAAATCTAAAAACCTTTTAGAGTTGGAGCCCAGGGAGGAAGGAATAGTGAAGAACAGGTTGGCTGGCAGGTCAGTGGGCAAAAGACATTAGATGATCGAGTATCCATTTAAAACCACTTGGCCAAAATGAAATTGATGTTAAAATTAATAGTGCCCTTCTGTAGCTACTGTGAATAAAACATTCATTCGCCATTGAAAGCAGGTTCCTGTATTTATCCTGGGAAAATGATGTAGAATTAGAAATAAGGACTCTTGTCTTCTGTTCTTTGATTCCATGAAGGTGTTCACATCTAATATTTTGCACTTATTCATAGGTTTGAATCAATTTGGCCAGATAGGTATGCCCCAGCCCCCTATTGGACCACGGCAAACCTCTCCTCTTCAGCACCATGGACAGTTGGCTCAGCCTGGAACTCTCAACCCCGTAAGTTTAACCTCTTTCAGGTAACCTCTTTGGCCTTCACCTGACATTTTAAAAATCCTTTTTGTTTGTTTGTTTGTTTGTTTGTTTTAACTTCATAAACAAAAATTCTCACACTTACTTAACCAGCTAACTGTAAGTTATTCTTTGATTTGTGTTCTAGAGATGAGAATAAGTAGATATTGAATACTAAAATCCTTAATTTTACCTCTTTTACTTATAAATTGTTTTTAGAAATTGGTCCTACAGACATAATCAGTGAAATACTAAAAGGATATGTTTTGAAGATAATTCATTTGAAGGATGTTATGTACTCTATTTTAAAAAAGGTTGTATCTTGAATGTACATTATGGAGTTAAGTTAAATTTGGTACATCTATCATTTGGGATGTTATGTAATCAATAATTTCAGTTTACATGATGGTAGAAAAGATTTAAATGGGAAAACTAGGTTTCTAAAGCATATATATTATGGGATCAACATAGTTAAGAACTCTTTTGATTTTAATATATATAAAATAAACACTAAAAGAGATATGCTTTCAAGTCCTGTTCATAGTTATAGTACTAGAAAGCTTTATAAGAGTAGCCAGTCACCTTTCTCTCCAATCTTAATGTTTAGTAGCCTGGTACTAGAAACGAGAGAAGTACTCTAAGCATCTCACTGTTTCTGTTGGAAACCCTTAAACCTGTCATCAACCTTTGGTTAGCTCCAGCTCTTCACCATCTTCCAGAGTTAGCTAGTGCCTCTAGTCCTTAGGCCTCTTGGAGTAGTCTACCAGGCTGTCTTGGCGTACCAGTCCCCCTTGTTTAATGAGAATTCTTATTAGTCTTCATTTCAATCTGTATCATATATGCCTTTCTTAGATTATGACATTTTTGGCCTTTGGTACTCCATAATTCTTTATTAAAGCCCTGGATTTGTTTGGGATGATTTTAGGAATAAAATATAACAATCCTAGAGTATTTGTGGACTATGAATGCTACCAGGTTCAGCCATAACCTCGTAATATTTTACTTTTTTGTACCCATTTACTTGTTTGTAAAATTTGTGCTGTTACAGTACCATTGACATGAGCAAAGAACTTGTAAAATTGTGATTCACTCTCCTCCCTTAACAGAGCATGCAAAGAAACATTTACCTCTACTTTGTTGGAGTTAGGTACATTTGTACGTCAGAGTTGGTAACCAGTTGTAATTGTAGAGTAGGCTTTCGTAAAATATGAGGCTAGGCTCTGTTATCTTGGCATGAGAATCAGTAGTTGCACGACTTTCTTCCTTTCCTACCCCACCCTCCTCAGCAGGGCTGGGGCAGTTAGTGATTCCAGCTGCTGCTCTAGTTGAATAACAATAATGAATCAATTTGGTGCTGTGTTTCTTATGTGCAGCCTATGGGCTATGGACCTCGCATACAGCAACCTTCCAACCCGAACCAGTTCCTTCCCCAGACTCCGTTCCCAGCGCAGGGAATGAATGTAACGAATATGCCTTTGGCTCCGTCCGGCGGTCAAGCACCAGTGTCTCAAGTATGTCTCCCAAATGAATTTATTTGTTTTTGTGATTATTGAAACTCTGATCTAGGTTTTCTTTTTACAGGAAGGGGTGACAGCAAGTAGGTGAAAGATTTTCCAAGTTTGTAATAAGAACAATTATGGACATACAGTATTCTGAACAATGAAGAGGTTACTCTCTGACATAGGCAATAGTGTTAATCGTTACAAACTAGGAAATAGAGAATGTAACCATTTTTTTAGTAGTAAACACTTTAGGATGAAATCGTACAACTACTTGCAGAAGGAAGAACTCTAGCTGAAGAAAACATAGGAAGGCCAGAAAACACTGTGTTTACCTGTCCCATGCCCTTATCGTACTGAGGGCCTTCTGCTGAATTTTTAAAGTCTGCTTAAATACTGTATTGGTTAGATTATCCAAAGATAGGCCCCCAATAACAGGATTTTTATCACATTTTTAAACTGAGGCATTCATTGCCATTTTCTGTTTATTCAGTTTGTGTCCTTAGATGCATATAACCTGCCTTATGTAAATATTTCTTTCTCTTCTTAATTGCCATCTTGTTATGTTTTTTACTTTAACAGGCACAAATGTCCAGTGTTTCCTGCCCTGTGAACTCTCCTATAATGCCTCCAGGGTCTCAAGGGAGCCACATTCACTGTCCCCCTCTCCCTCAAGCTCTGCATCAGAATTCACCCTCTCCTGTACCTAGTCGTACCCCCACCCCTCACCACACTCCCCCAAGCATAGGGGCTCAGCAGCCACCAGCAACAGTAATTCCAGCCCCTGTCCCTACACCTCCAGCCATGCCACCTGGGTCACAGTCCCAGGCTCTGCATCCACCTCCAAGGCAGACACCTACACCACCAACAACGCAACTTCCTCCCCAAGCACAGCCTTCACTTCCTGCTGCTGCTTCCGCTGACCAGCCACAGCAGCAGCCTCTCTCACAGCAGAGTACAGCAGCATCTGTTCCCACCCCGACGGCACCGCTGCTGCCTCCGCAGCCTGCGACTCCAGTAAGCAGAGACTTGGGTGTAGCAGAATCGTTTCAATTGTATTTTGTGGTGTGTGTTACATTACCTATATGCTGTGCTGCTTCTGCTCGTTCCACCTCTTATTGTTGTCTTCTCAGGTAGACTAGAATCTCTTTATATTTACAGACTCTTTTCTTTCTTCCCTTTTCCCTCTCTTGTTGCTTCCTTTTCTTTCTCCATTCCTCCTTCCCTCCATCCCTTCTGTTACAATACCTAGCATAGAAGGAGCTCCAAGGGTATTTGTTGTTCAGGTCTGGTGTTGACCATGGTATGTTTCATGTTGTGTTCTGAGGCTTTGGGACATATGCGGAGGACCACAAGGGGAGAGCGCCTGTAGTACGTTTAGAACAACATGTGAATTTTAAAGAATATTTTTCAGGCTGGCTGAGCGGTAATACTTGAGAGCAAATGAGCAGCCTCTCTCACAGAACAAAAAATCATGGATTTATGAATGTCTGTGGTCCTAACTAAAGTTAGAAAATCATGATCTAAGATGAGAAAAGTATGGGCCTGAAACAGCCTGTAGCTTCCTTGTGAGAGGCTTGCATTATATATATGTAGAAATCCAAATTTACCTTTAATAGTTGCATCCTTACTAGAAGAACTCTTTCTGTCAAGGCTTAGAACTTCCTACGTGATCACTGAGGCCTGTGTTTTAGATCTTTGTCGTGTTGGTGAACTGAGAGGTCTGTGAGTCACAAGTACTTTGTATCTGTTCAGCATCGGCTGATTAATCCAGGCTTCTGATAGGCAAGAAAAGGCACAGTGCAGAAAGGAAACTTTTCACTTTATTCTCTGTAGGGTAGTTCCTGAAAATACTAACTTATCATTCTGAAGTTTCTTCTTAGGAGACTTAGAAAAAGAGAGATAGACATTTATCCCAGTGGAACATGATGATTGAAAACAGCCTCTCATTATGAGGGTCCATTATATTTTCTCTGCTTTTCTGTACATTTGAAATTTCCCAATGAGAAGTTAAAAACAAAACAAGATACCACTCATCCTTATTTTCTTTCCATTTCTCTATAAATGTGAGCTCCTCTAGGGAGTCATCTATCAAACCTCTACCCCTCACACACTGCCAAATAATGATAGTTATCAAAGAAACAGTTACTGGCTCTTTTATGCACAGCCAATGATTTGCAAATTTTCGGTCTCCTATACTTCAATATAATTATTACAAGGGGTAAAATAAGCAGTTAAGTGAAAGCACCAAAATGGTTATGATGATACTGGCCTAGAAATAGGTGGTTAATTGTGCCATCCTGTTGTGTAGCTTAAATTCTGGTTGAATAATTGGCAAACTTTTTGTGTTTTTCCCCCCCCTCTTTGCCCAGCTTTCCCAGCCAGCTGTAAGCATTGAAGGGCAGGTATCAAATCCTCCATCTACTAGTAGCACAGAAGTGAATTCTCAGACCATTCCTGAGAAGCAGCCTTCACAGGAAGTGAAAATGGAGGCTAAAATGGAAGTGGATCAACCAGAACCAGGAGATACTCAGCCAGAGGATATTCCAGAGGTGAGAGTAGGGCAATTACTGCTGTTATGTGGTTAGCACCTTAGTCTAGGAACCCAATTAAACACGTTACAGGAAAGTATTCTCATAATTAGGTCTCATTTTGTTGATTTCCATGTGAGAAAAGAGTCTTCAGATACATTCGAAGGATCGTCATTTACTCAGACAAGGGGAGAATAAGATTGATCTTATTGTTTCCAGGTACATGTCTATGTAATACTAAAAATATCTACTTATCTTGCCTTTCAGATTAAAACAGACGACTGTAAAGTAGAACCTATAGAGACAGAAGAGAGAGGCACTGAATTAAAAACTGAAATAAAAGAGGAAGAAGACCAGCCAAGTACTTCAGTTACCCAGTCATCTCCAGCCCCAGGACAGTCAAAGAAGAAGAGTAAGTGACTTAAGCTCTGTATTCCTGGACGCAAGGAAAACCGAAGAGCTTAAGAAGGATGGGATCAGGCATCAAACCTGGGAATTGACTTTAATGTGATTTCATTACACTTGGAGCCCTTGGCCTGGTCTCTTTATTACTAATGTTGGGAAAGAATTTATATTTTTTAAGATATATTTGCTTCCTGGAATCACTGGTCAGTCACACCCATCATTTCTTCAGGGTTAGATGGTTAACACCTGTCAAAATTCTCTTTTTCAAAGGAAATTGTTAAGTAATATTTTTGACTGAAATGCAGGAAATAACAGCAATAACAATAGCATTTATTGTTAACCTACTGTTAATAACTAGGCACTGTGCCACGCACCTGCATTTTCTCATCTGATAACCTCATAACGACTCTGTGAGGCTTTTGAGCCCATTTTACAGGCTGGAAAACTGAAGCTTAACAAGGTTCAGTAACTAGCCCCAGCTCACTCAGCTGGTAAGAGAATCCAGACTGGCTGATGCAGAATCTTAGTTCTGAACCACGCTGCTACATATTGATTAGTCAGGCTGGGCAAACAGTGCTGCACAGTATTAAAGAGTTCCCACAGAAGTTAATTAGTTTAGGGCTAGAATTTCGTGGGGCTTTAGAGACCCCTTCAGTGGCACAGGTAGATCTTAGCTCAATAGGGGGAGTCTCCTGGTTCCCAGAGATGATACATATAAAAGTGTTCCATTAATGCAATGTACTACTTTTAAATGTTGGGTTTAAACATTATTTTTCTGAAAAAAAGGTTTATACATATTGAGGTGCTATTTTAAGATAAGCTGCAGCAAACCTAGTCTTACTATTAGGAATCTCTTTTTAAAACAGCTAATCTCACATGGTTTGCAAATTATGTTTGAGTACAACCAAGTATGAGAGACACAAAGAAGCCCATCTGTTTGATCATTTTAATGGCAGTCCCCACCATTAGGTGATAAATATCTGAAGTGCTAACACTATACTCTCATGAAGATAAAATTAATTTGTAATTAGTAGAGATAACAAGGCCCATACTCAGAGTATGTTTTTAAAGCTCAAAACTGAACCCTTGCTGACCAGCTTCTTGAGTGAGAACTTAAATTCCACTTGGGACACGCCAGCAAATCTTTCCTAACTTTTGGGAAACATAACTGAGAACATATTTGAACATAATTTGATCAAGTGAGTCCATGCCTCTGGCATAACAATTTAGTTCTCTGTTTCCTTAGACTAAAACCTCACATTTGTCATTTAAATTGTAACTATATCTTCCTCCTAAGCTCTAAGACATAATGAGGAACTCTTCCCTTAAGTCGTTCTTAGACCTTTAGTGATAATACCAGGTCTACTTTCTGACTTGTTAAATACTGATAACACGGACATGGATTTTTTTCTGTTCTTGCTTGACAGCATCCCTCTCATCGCCAGTATCTTTCGGAATGTTATTTTGACAAGTCTCTTCATAAATTTTTGGAAGGCTAGAATTCTTTTTCTACATGGTCAGCACTATCTTAACTAAATTTCTGACCAAAGAAAGAGCCGAGCTATGAAAGCTGTTTTAAAGATAACTAGACATGGTGATTCGAAGGTGCTACCTTAAGCAGACCAGGAATTAGAAACAGGAAGTGCGCACTTAGCAACATTCCCGTGGGGACAGTGTAGGCAACTTGTGTTTGTCATTCTTGAGATATTATTTAACTTTGACTTGAACTTTTCTCCTCTTTTTGCTTAATCAATAACTACTTTCAAATGTACTCTTAAGTTTTCAAACCAGAGGAATTACGTCAGGCACTGATGCCAACGTTGGAGGCACTTTACCGACAGGATCCGGAATCCCTTCCTTTTCGTCAGCCTGTGGACCCTCAGCTTCTAGGAATCCCTGTAAGTATGTGGTGGTACTTCTGAATTTTTTAAAATGGGTTAACAGCTTTTTTCAGACATGATTCACATACTGTACAAGTCACCCATTTAAAGTATACGATTCAGTGGTTTTTGTGTATTCACGGAATTGTGCAGCCATTTACCACAGTCAGTTTTGGGTCATTTTCATCAGCCCACAGAAGAAATCCCATATCCATAAGCGGTCACTCCCTATTTCCCTCGCAGCCCCCACCACGACCACCCCAACCATTAGTCTGCTTTCTGCCTCTGGATTTGTCTATTCTGGGCATTTCGTTAAATAGAATTACACAGTATGTGGTTCTTTGTGGCTGGCTTCTTTGATTTAGCATAATGTTTTTAGGGTTCGTCCATATTATATCACAGGGCAATGTTTCACTCCTTTTTATGGCCCAGTAATATTCCTTCGTGCAGCTGTGCCACATTTTCTTATTTGTTAATGGACATTTGGGTTGTTTACACTTTTCCATCCATTGACACTATTGTTGCTATGCATATTCATATAGAAATTTTTGTGTGGATCTATGATTTCATTTTTCTTGGGTATACACCTAGGAGTGAGATTGTTCAGTCATACGGTTTATTTTTATCATTGGAGTATCAGTAGTTTATGATAGAAATGATGGGACCAAATTAGCTTCACCTGCTTTTAAAGTTGCCTTTATATACCAGGCTACTAGCAGGTTTCATCTGAAGGTCTAAAGTGAAAATGGATAAGGCAGTAGAGTGCTTTCAAGGGGCAAAAATCCATTAGGGACTTTTTCTTTCCCCTGTATTTTTCTGTGAGGGATCACTGGTGTTCTTTGGACTTCGCTTTTTTACCTGTAAGTTCCTTATAGTTCTAAAACGGTAAGGGTCTTTGAAGTGATCGCAGATATGTTATATGGTAAAACATGGAGTCGCTTAGGTAGACCATCAGCCAGCTGTCTGGAAGGTCCGTTCTCGCTGCCCTCTGAGCTGCGTCATATCTCTAGGCTAATGATTTAAAGAAGATCGGATATCAGTCATCTCTTGGGAATATAGACAGCTCAAAGATTCAACAGTATCTGGAGAATTAATAATGATAATTGAAGATATGCCATCTCTCTCAAATACAGAGACTTTTGAGTAACGTTTGGTGTCACCTGTCCTTCTAGGATTACTTCGATATTGTGAAGAGCCCCATGGATCTTTCTACCATCAAGAGGAAGTTAGACACTGGACAATATCAGGAACCCTGGCAGTATGTGGATGACATTTGGCTTATGTTCAACAATGCCTGGTTATATAATCGGAAAACGTCGCGGGTGTACAAATACTGCTCCAAGCTGTCTGAGGTCTTTGAACAAGAAATTGACCCAGTCATGCAAAGCCTTGGATATTGTTGTGGCAGAAAGGTAAGAAATTTCTGGACAGATAAAAATTGTGTGGAAAACTTGACTAATTTGAATCCTGAATCATCAGATTATAAGTTCATCATCTAGAGTAAGGACTCTATCATAATCACCTGTGTGGGTGCATGGTACCTGCCTGGCATGTACTGGTTTTCCTGTACATTCCAGTTCACACTGAGCTCCTCTTGTCTTCTTCAGTTTTTTGGTGATGATGGAAGGATATGCCTTAACCATGAGCTACAACGGTTTTAGATCTGTGAACTGCCTTGGAATCTGAGTAGCCCATTATGATGAACACAAATGCAAACTAAGACTTCACTGACTTCTTTTTGATTTGCCAGTGTAAATATTCTAGCTTGTCCTTCGGGTCTATGTACTATATAATGAATGGTTTCTCTTGCAGTTGGAGTTCTCTCCACAGACACTCTGTTGCTATGGCAAACAGTTATGCACAATCCCTCGTGATGCCACTTACTACAGTTACCAAAACAGGTAAGTGTGACCATGTGTATCCCATAGTTCATGTGTCCACATGTCTAGGGAGTGCATGCGGATGGACCAGTACACATGCTGTCATGGTTCGTGTGTTAGTTAACTTGCTTGAAAACAGCTGTACAGCACAAGTTCTGGTCTTTGCATTCTGCCTTTGTAGAATTATACAATATTCTAGCAGAAGGTAGCCTTGCGTCAGATGTCTGGCCCTTATTTATAAAAATATGAAAGGGAGGAACCCAGAGCCTTGAGAAGTTAAGCAACTTTATGTGTTAGTGGCATAGATGAGATTATACCCCAGGCCCCACCTCTCTTTCTACTGTCTTTTCATAGCTCACCACAGCCTCAGGCACAACAGACTTTTGAACTAATAAGTCTTCTACTTGTCCATGAAATTGCTGCTGGCTATCTCATTTCCCGAAAGCTACCCAGAAAATTTTTAACCCAAAGTTTGTCAGCCAGCTATATTGTTTTTGGAAGTTCTTTCTTTTTCTGTGTGGCTATACCTAAGTAGTTGTTTCTGAAGTATGTGAAAATGGATCCAGAGTATTCGATTTACCTCTGTTAAGCATATAAAAAAGGAACATCGCCAAAAATTTCTCTGTACCAGACTCTAACTGACAAACACTTGCTTATGACAGTGGATGGTGCGGTTCTAATAAATTAGGCACTTCTGCCTTATTTTCCCCTGCCCAAATAATGGCTGTAGTTATAAAAATTGTACTCACTAAGCTATCTTAACCATGATTTGTCTCTTATCTTCAGAAATCAGCCTACAGTATAGCTTGTTTGGGGTGTTTACTTTGGGCTCTGAGACAGTATAATAGCAAGGCCAGGCAGTTAATACTCTACCTCTTTGACAAAACCAAGCCCGCTGTGGTGGTTTTTGCTGAACTTGTGTGCTACAGATGTATTTCTAGCTTTGACAAAGTCACTTAAACTTTTTGTAAATCAAAAAGTTTGTGAATTCTCCTAATGCTTTGTAGTCATCGGAATCCACAGGAAAAGTGGGTCTTGAGTTGTTAAAAGCACCTTACTTTCAAAAAAGCAAGTATAACAAACGAGCATGAAACGTTTTTTATGCTTCAGTCTTGAAATACCATTTTTGGATTTTTCACTTTAATTTACAGTGTTTGTGATATTTGTACCAAGCATCATCTAACCGTGTACCTGCATACACCACTGCCTTTCTTTTGTCTTTTCAACTATGTTTTAATGGATAAAATCGGTATTTACCTGCTTGTGTAGACGTTTCATTGAAAAAAATGTGGGTTTTTTTTTTATGTGCCTTTGTTGGGATCAAAAAGAAAAAAAAATTTTTTTTTCAACCCACAATTGTTTTAGATGATTATTTCCTAGTATCCATAGTGAATTTTGTGTTTTTTCATTTTTGATTTTTGTTTTTTGTTTTTGGATGTTTTTTGGAAGTGGAGAGAAGTGTGTGGGTTTAGGTAATGGAGTGGCAATTCTTCTTTCCCCAGTATATTCATCCTCCTCCCTCCTTTTGATTATTTAGTTACTAAAATGAAAGGGTATAGTATAGGTCTGTGTAAGTGAAACTTTGTTTTATTTGCTGTAATCATTTGCAACTTGTGATCCCATTTGAGATATTTAATGCTAATCTGTGCTTTGCCTTGGCTTTCTGCTTTGTGTTGTCTTGTCTTGCTTTTATGTTTTTTGTTGTCCTGCAATCCCTCATTTCTTTGTTTGTTTTGTGTTTTTCTTTTTTTTTTCTCCCTCATGCTTGTCGTTGTCCGCACTTGGCTTTGATTGCAAAAAAAAACCAAAAAACAAAACCCATACTGTGGGGCCCATAAATCTGCATCATTGAATGTCCTTGTCGCCGTTGATGACCTGCTCTCTGCTCCCGTCCCCTTCCTTGGCCTGCTGTGATTGGTGGCTTCGTTGCTTGGCTTTGGCTGTGTTGTGTGAACGGAATAGTTCACCCCAGTATGGCCTTCTTGCCGACAGGTATCATTTCTGTGAGAAGTGTTTCAATGAAATCCAAGGGGAGAGCGTTTCTTTGGGGGATGACCCTTCCCAGCCTCAAACGTAAGTAACTGCATTGTTTTTGAAGGCGCTGTCTTAGTTCTCAGTTTATTATCAGGGAATTGTGCTCTGGCTTTTAAATGATCTTGAGTTACACTGTCCAGTGTACTAGCTATTAGCCACAGACGGCTACTTAAATGCAAATTAAAAATAAATAAAATTTTAAATTGTTTCTCACTTGCACTAGCCATATTTCAGGTGCTCATTAAACATCTGTGGCTAGTGGCTGCCATATTGGTCAGCACAGATAGAGAGCACTTCCATCACAGCAGAGGGTTCTGTTAGCGTAAGTCTTGGGAATGCATAAACATTGGATGGTCATTTTAGATATAGTTCTTCTATAAAGAAACAATCAAGTCTATGGCCATGCTACCCTGAGCAAGCCGATCGCATCTGATCTCGGAAGCTAAGCAGGGTCAGTCCTGGTTAGTACTTGGATGGGAGACCACCTAGGAAGACCAGGTGCCCTAGGCATAAAAAAAGAAAAAATGGAATTGTAAACTGACAAGGTCCTTGCAATCTGTGAGGTCAACCAAGGGTTGCCTAAAAAAAAAAAAATTTTTTTAATCAAATAAAAAAGAAACAATCAGCTTCTGTCTTAAAAATTGAAAGGGTTGATGCAAGGAAACTTCATCATTAACTGTTTTGAGTTTGAGGAGAATTAAACAACCATCTGATAGTCTCCTCATATAAGTTAGTAATCACTATAATTGTGACTATCATTTAACAACATTAGGGGTTCAGGAATTTGTTAGAGTGACTTAATTAGAAGGAGACTTTATTGGGCTTTTGTGATATTATTAAAAGCTGTTTCTGTTCG
>CM053503.1:3217426-3238145 GCA_028627145.1 Eidolon dupreanum | reverse complement strand
GGACTGATCCCAGCTCTGTCCAAGGGATGGAGGAGGGTATCTGCACATCAAGTGACTCCCACTGGAATAGGGCCTCTGCCTACACTGTTCTGTGCTCTTTTCTTGGACTGATTGTCGATGCCAGTTTGGGGGTTATAGGAGAGAGGAGGCCAATGAACAGATCTCCAGAAAATAACACAGAAGAAAGTTGTAGTAGTGGCTGTATCTTTAGATACGCATTTTTAGTACTCTCCTAAACTAGAGTGGATAAGAATAAATTAAGAGACTTGTAGTGATTACTACAACTTCAGATCAGTCAGCTAGTTGATGAACTCTCGCATTTTTGTCAGAAATTCTACTTATGTACATATCCTTATGTATTGCAAGAACAAAGAGAATGCACATTTTAAATCCGTTGAGTATTGCTGGAATAGTGTTATATATGTTTTACATTCCTGCCAGTAGGGTACAGATTTTTTGCCAGTGTGATTGGCCAAAAGCAAAATCCCTGTTTTGATCTGTAATCCTTCATAATCTTTTCACATGTAAGCCAGTTTATACGCCCTTCACATTTTTTCAAGTCTTTTGCCTGTTTTTCAATTAGGTTTTTTCCCTTTTTGTTAATATCTACAAGCTCTTTGTATATTGGTTGTATTCACTTTGTTGCATATTTAGAAATACTTCTCCCAGATCACCTTTTGAATTTTAACTTTTACGTACGTGAGATAGATTTTGTAGTGTACATTATTGTAAATGTTTCTCTTAAGTTTTATAAGCAGAGTCTTGGTTTACATTTTAGGTTTATCTGCGATGGCTGTTTAAAGAAGTCTGCACGAACTAGGAAAGAAAATAAGTTTTCTGCTAAAAGTAAGTTTCATTCTTAAAAGTATATCTTGGCAAACTTCACCAAAGCATATAGTTAAAACAGTAAGGCATCCAAAATTAATTACTTTGTGTCAACCTTATTTAAAATATTTAACCAAACTAAAATAATTTTTCTGTAATGTATGGAGTTTAACTATAGTAATGTTCAACATTTTTGGTGTGAAATTAGTTAGACCCAAGTAAAACTTTCAATGGTCAGGATTTTTAAACTACAGAATCTGTGTTTTTCTTCCTTGTTCTTGCATTTCTCCATATTTAGAACATTTCCTAGTGGGGGCTAGGTGTGGAATATTTGTCCAGAATTGCCATCCCATGAGTGATTCCCTCAGCTTTGTCCATACTATTAGTGGCGGCTGCTTTTGCTCCTATGTGATGTTTTCAGATGAGGGTAGGAGTGGGAGTGGTAGTCACAGAGTATCATAGAATAAATTGATATTTATCTTATAATATTTGGTTCAATTTTGTAGATCTTTTGCAATTTTTTGCTGACCTACATACAGGTTGCTTTTATTACTATAAGGTTTCTCACAATACCAACCTTTTTTTTTTTATATACCCAACCTTTTTTATAATTATTTTTTGCAGATGCAGCAAAGCGCATATATCCGGATATTTGTTCCATTTTTTTTAACTCCATCTGAAACTGCAAAGTTTTCGAAATAGGAAGTTAGGGAAAATAACATTTAAAAAGTATTGACTACCATGCTTGCTGTAACTGCACATGTATTAAAATTGGAATGATACAGAGAAGATCATCATGGCCCCAGGACAAGGATGATACACAAACTCATGAAGTCTTCCATGAAAAAAAATTTTTTTAAGTATTGACTACATGGCTAACTTTCAACAAAATCCAGCAAGTTCCTCTATGTATTTGATGTTGAACTTTCAGACTGACAGTAATAAATCTGCACCTTGGTTACCACTGAACTTTTAACTTCTGAATTTCTAGGGTTGCCATCTACCAGGCTAGGCACCTTCCTGGAGAATCGTGTGAATGAATTTCTGAGGCGACAAAATCACCCTGAGTCAGGAGAGGTCACTGTTCGGGTAGTTCATGCTTCTGACAAAACTGTGGAAGTCAAACCAGGCATGAAAGCAAGGTATGTAGTGACGTTCCCTCTCCTCTCTCACAGATCCACAGTTGTTCATGCATGGTTACTGTTAATGTTTCTTATCTGAATGACATGTGGTTTTTCCCTCCTATCTGAATGGTACAGGTTTGTAGATAGTGGAGAGATGGCAGAATCCTTTCCATATCGAACCAAAGCCCTCTTTGCCTTTGAAGAGATCGATGGCGTTGACTTATGCTTCTTTGGCATGCATGTTCAGGAGTATGGCTCGGACTGCCCGCCACCCAATCAGAGGTAAGCTTTGCTAGGGCTACCTCCTGAAGTGCATGGGAGTTTGGAGTTAGGTAAAAAAGCATAATGGGCAAGAAAATGGTTGATGTGCTTGGTTTGGAAATGCAGGTTCTCAAGCGTAGCATTAACATGGAGCCAAAAATAAATAAATACTACTTAGTATTGCTCTTCTGTGGTCATAGTAATAAAGAAAGGGCTATGACTAGCAGCCCAGAATGGAAAACGAATGCACTACTTTTCCTAAAATGGGCTTAAATCTAGATTGTATTAAGTACCTTCCTAGAGAGGTACATGAAAGAATGTCATACAAATGAGGTAGAATATTTAGAATTTGTTTCCAAAATAGCATAAAGGCAAGAATAAGGATGCTGCCAGAAACCATTTGAATCCATAAACATTGACTGATACACTGTGTTTCCGGCACTGCTAGGTGCTGAGACTATAGAGTAGAGCCACAGCGTTCACAGTCTTGTCACCTAACTATGGTGCTGTGTGGTAAGCATTACAAATGAGGGAATGAGCAAAACGCACAAAAGAGAGAATGTATTTTTAGCCACATTGTTAAGTACTCATTATGTGACTTGACTTGATTTCTTTCTCCCTGTTTGACACAGGAGAGTGTACATATCATACCTCGACAGTGTTCATTTCTTCCGTCCTAAATGCTTGAGAACTGCAGTCTACCATGAAATTCTGATTGGATATTTAGAATACGTCAAGAAATTAGGGTAAGTATATCGATAACATGCTATTTTTAAAAACAATGAGTTTAAACTAATTCGTCTTGAACTACCGGTAGGTATTGTGGTGAGACATTAGTTAAAACATGCAGATATACAATTTTCTGTCTTTTTTCTCAACTTCGGTTTCATCTAGTGAAACCATAGCCCGACTTTGCTGGTGATCCCGTGGTGTTACTGTTGCCAGTAGGAAAGAAATGGCTGCTTTGATCCTAGTCGCACCCGCCCCAGATCAGCTTCAGCTGCATTTCCTTCATTTAAGCTGTTAGGTCCCGTTTGATTTGAAGGTTGATTGTTAACTCAGGGCCAGAACCTTAAACATTTGAATTTGATCCTTTTACACTAGATATGGAAACCAAAAAACAAAGGTCTGGAGATAATAAAAATTCACCAGACCCAGTTCCTTACCTTTAAGGTCTGTATGTGCTTGAGAATATTCACCACCTCTCCTTGTTAACAGTGCATTCACTTAGCTTTCATGTTGAAATGGATCCATTTTCCATGTCATTTGGTCTTTGAACGCATATTTGGGATTTTCGGATCCTCCAAGAAAAACGAGCTTTCAGGAAACCTCCAAGAAGAGCTAGTCAACGGGAGGAGAGCCATTGTTAGTGTTCTGGGCGATGCCTAGTACTGGCCTAAGAGTTTTGATCTGGCACTGGACTGTGTACTTTGTGTTATCTTGGGAAATTGCTGGTTTCTGTACTGACTCCACCTTGTAAAGTGTGGCATTCTTCTCAGAATGGATGATCTTTTTCTCTTGACTGTTTTTTCTCTTTGTGTTGTTAGTTATACAACAGGGCATATTTGGGCATGTCCCCCAAGTGAGGGAGATGACTATATCTTCCATTGTCATCCTCCTGACCAGAAGATACCAAAGCCTAAGCGACTGCAGGAATGGTACAAAAAGATGCTTGACAAGGCCGTGTCTGAGCGAATCGTCCATGACTACAAGGTCAGCAGGAGTGGGGGGGCGGGTAGAACACATTTGCTAATCCTGCTGCTCTGTGTTCTGCCACTTAACTACTTTCACGAGACTCTGTTCTCCTTCTTCCCTGTAACTTATAAAGTTAACCATAATTCGGTAAAGTGTTTTTATTTTGCCCGAATTATAATTAAGGTGAAGTATATCTGGCAAAACATTTCAAATTGCTAATCTAGGCAGTCGAGTATGTCAGTGTTTAATATTCTCTTTTCTGTCCAATCAGACTTTTTCAAAGAAAAACTAGGCTTTCAAAAATCTTAGGTTAACAAATTCTAATTTTAAAGATATGACTAATTAAAAATCTATTCTTAATAGCCTTTTGTGATTATAGGGAATCTCATGACAAGAATTTGAATAAACTTCTTACCTGTTTATACTCATGCGGAGGAAATCATCAACTGGATGTTTTCTCGAGCAGCACAGCAAATCATTCTGTAGCCATACACTTTCCAGTGTTTGCCATTTGAGTTGTGTTGAACGTATTTCTCACTTAAGGCTGCTGCAGTTCCAAGAATGGGTGTGAGTCAGGCATACCTTACTACACTGCCTTTTGTCATCAGGAAGGGTAAAGGCCACATTGAGTGCTGATGCCTCTGGCTCTGCTATTGGTCCTAGCAGGATAACTCATCACTTGGTTATAAATAAAGACAGGTTATCTCCCTGCCCTCATGGGTAAAGGAAAGAGAAAACCAAGAATACTGACTTAAGACCGAGGCTTTTCATTGTCTTTAACTTCAGTGTCATCCCAGGCTTGGGACTTAGATGTAAAATCTCTCACCATTTCAAAAACATGGTAATTCTTGGTATTTATGTCTGTTAGCTGAGACTGCTTCTGTATAATCAATGCCTTTTTAAAAAGAAAAAAAAATAGAAATTTCAATTTGTACCTGAATATTTTCACAGGATATTTTTAAACAAGCTACTGAAGATCGATTAACAAGTGCAAAGGAATTGCCTTACTTCGAGGGTGATTTCTGGCCCAATGTCCTGGAAGAGAGCATTAAGGAGCTGGAACAGGAAGAGGAAGAGCGGAAACGAGAGGAAAACACCAGCAACGAGAGCACAGATGTAAGGGCTTTGCATTTCCTCTCCAGCTTCTACCTTGATTCTCACGTATAATCCAGAGTTGGGCTTAAACTTCAACTTGGTCTTACAGCTCTCAGCTGTGAAAGAGCCCTTTAAACGGGGCAAGAAACACTGGCTTCGAGAAGTTACTAAAGTTCTGTTTCTGTGGTTTTCGACCTTTTTAGCATTAGACTCCCTTTTTAAGTAGAATCTTGGATTTCCAATATGGAAGCTGATCATGGAAATAGAAAAGAAACCCTGAAAACTAGAAAATTACCTATCTAGAGCAGGGTTTGGCAAACGTTATTTCCTGTAAAGGTCCAGATTATGACTACTTTGGGCCTTGCAGACCATGTATCATCTCCAGCACGTTCTTTTCTTCTCTTTTTTTTTAAACAAGACTTTATAAACATGAAATCTGTTCTTAAGCCATACAAAACAGAAAACAGGCCTAGACTACAGTTTGCCAGTCCCCCGTACAAAACCTGGCTTTGTAGGAGGGTCGTCTGAGGAGCTTTTCCTAGTCTCTCATTTCCCCATAGCGTATCTAGAATTGCCCTCATTGAGTCTGACCTACTGAAATCACCCTTAAATTGTCTGTTAAAGGATACTTTACAGCTTATTGCTTAAATTTATTAACTGAATGTTTTTCAAGTTTCGTGTTTTTTAGAGTAGGCCCATAAAATTCTAGAATGTGATAAGAAAGAAATGTTAATCCATGTCCTTGGCTCACCACTGCTGTGTACTCTTTGCTGCCCCACACTGCCACTTACTCCTTGTCCCCCATCCTCTACTCTGGGATATGGTGGCCCAATGCTAGGGGTCTCCTAAACATGAGGTACAATAAAAGTTATAGTAAACATCAGTTTCCTGTAAAGAACAGCTTAAAAGAGAAAGGGTGATTAGAGCAGCTAATGGAAGGCATAACATTATGTTCTCTTAGTTTTAAAGAAAGGAGAATCTTTTTACCATTAGTATTGTTCAGATCAATTCCTAACAAAACATTAACATTTTCTTATCTCCTTTGTACTATCCTGTAGGTGACAAAGGGAGACAGCAAAAATGCTAAAAAGAAAAATAATAAGAAAACCAGCAAAAACAAGAGCAGCCTAAGTAGGGGCAATAAGAAGAAGCCAGGCATGCCCAATGTTTCCAATGACCTCTCACAGAAACTGTATGCCACCATGGAGAAACATAAAGAGGTAAGATGAGGCCTGCAAGAATGGGAGAAAAACAAAGCAGGATTTTTTTTTTTTAAACTATCCACCATGGTTGGCATTTATGACGTGAGCGCCCCAGACCATTGGAAATTGAGAAGAAAGAAATCACTTGTCAGAAGGAAGAAAAGAGGATGGCTAGAATGGGTAGTAAGAACTGCAAATGATAAGATTCTTTGACTTGCAGCTCTTAAAATCTAGATGGTGTTGGACTGTGTCTTATGTAGTCATGTACCACATAATGATGTTTTTTTGGTCATTGATGTACTTCATATGCAGCGGTGGTCCCGTTAGATTATAATGGAACTTAAAAGTTTGTGGTGATGCTGCTGTAAACAAACCTACAGAGCTGCCAGTCATATAAAAGTGTACACATAAAATTACAGTAGTAGGCTGTATACCATCACACAATGACGAAATCACCTAATGATACATTTCTCAGAACGTAACCCAGGTCATGAAGTGGTACATGACTATAATTTAAAACTATGAGCATAGTTGAACCCTGTTGTTTGTAAGCCTCATGGCTCTACCTCTGTCCATTGTTCAGGAGGTTGGCTTACTGGATATTTTGCTGTTTTGTTTCAAACCAAGCTCCTTGAAACTCCACTAACCATTCCAATTTATCTATAATGGAACTGCAGTAAAGCAAATGAACAAAAATGTGGACTGTTGGCTTTCCTGAAAGTACATTGGGAAATGGAGAGAATCGAAGAAAAGCTAAACTTTAATATATGCACATATATTTTGAATTCCCAGTGGTCTGGGGCTCACATGTTAAACCTTTTATCACAGAAGATGAAACTTTGAATTATTTCATTTTCAAAATTGCTGATGTAGTCGTTTGGGAACACAGCTTGATGTGTCGGTGTTCTTTTTCCCTTCACCATTATCATTGGTAACATGAGTCTTAACAGGTCGTTCTTGGCAGCGTGTTTTTGTTTTGTTTTGTTTTAGTATCTCAGACTCTGTTCAGACGTCGTAATCAAGTTCTTATAGGAAGTGACTTATATGGAGAGGGAACCGAAGGCTTTACTTTAGTATGGAATTACAACCAAATTGATTAAGCATTCTCTTGGGGAGAGAAATAGTTATGGCAGAACTCTTCTTTAGAGATGTATTATAATGATGCTTGACTTATAACGCTGCTCGAAGCATCTTTTCCCATACGCCACTCACTGCTCTACCCGCAAGCTTTTTTTTGTTGAAGCCTAAAAACCAAAGGTCAGCAGAATAGCCTAAGATGATAGTAGCCTAATGCTATTCCCTCAGCCATGCTGGTGAAATAGAAGGATTCCCGAGTCCTAGCGGTGCATCAGATAATAATTATTAGCTCCTTAAAGCAGTATTTAGTGTCACAAAATTCTTAACAACCGAGCAATTGGGTAAGCCCCTTAGAGTATGTTGTAATAGCTTTTGACTTAAATAGTCAGTACATTCTGTGACTTTGTTTAATCTGAAGATGAAGAGCGTAGTCACCAATTAGGAATTAGAATCTAAGGCTGTCGATTAGGTTAAACTCAATTATTGTCCTAGCTCTAGAGTGGCATACATTGGAATCAATCATGATGGTTATCGGAGGGTTGGCCACAGTGGAGATTTGGTTTGGGTGAGCCTCTGTTTTTGAACGGGTTGCTACAGGCATTCGCCACTTGTTGGATTCAGTGCTTCCCTCTGTGTCACATTTTCAAACTGTTCTTCCTTGCTTTATGAGTGCCTTCTTTGAGCCACAGTCTTAAATCCAATAGCACAAGGTCAAGTACACATCACAGTTTTCCCTTGATGCTTTTAACTTCAGGCTTCTGTTTGACATAGTTCTACTCAGTGTGTGCTCTCTTGTGTTATATTTTTGAAAATGTATCTTATCTTAAAAGACTCGTTTTATGCAAACATTGTTTCCCAAGTTATTACAAGTCATACTGCCAATTCACATAGGTTTTCAGTCTCTAAAAACAATATAGTGGGCAAACAGCAGTGGCTCATAATGTCAGTTTCTTGAAGGTTTTATTAAGAGTTTTATTTCTATGTTACTTTCAGATACACATGTGGCGGCTTCTTGTTGCAGCCTTTACTGGTTATGTCAATTAATGGTGGTTGTATTTTTTCAAACTTCAATGAACAGAAATTTTACTGCTTTGACAGCAAGAGAGCTTTTTTATTTTTCCCACCTCAGCCAATATTATTGGTTGTTTTTTGATTTTTTCTTTATTTCAAACTTACAGGGAAGTTGCACAGAAGACCTCCTCCCACAGCCTTCACTTAGAGTCAGCAGTTAACATTTTGCTATATTTTCTTTATCTCTATTTCAGCTAGTACCTTTTAAGGAAGGAAACATTTTCTGCATAGCCAAACTATGGTTTCGCACTCAGGGAACAACCCAGTGCCCACCGTCTAATGTCTGGTCCTTTACATACTGTTCTAAAGGATCACATGTCGTGTTGAATTGCCGTGTCGCAGTTCCCAGCCTTATTTTCTTTTGTGCCATGGACATTTTCGTGAAGAGTGCAGACCAGTTGTTCTGTAGAATGTCACTCAGTTTGTATTTGTCTTTGTTTCCTTGTGATTAGATTCAGATGAAGCCATGGATTGTATCTCAAAGTACACTTCTTTGAAGAGGAATGTCCATTGGACATGTGCTGTACCTGACCTGAACCATTCTTATTTTGAAGGAATTACAGAATGAGGTAGAAAAGCTAAGATGTAGATTTTAGGCCCATGGTATAGACACACTGAGAGAGGAGACCAGCGATGTGTGAAGCGGGAGAGAGTGCTACATCTTATCCTCGTGGTGTGGTTGTGAAACTAACGCAGTGTTCATCAGCCTCACGGGCATCCAGTCCGACTCGCCCATCGGCTGCGGTTGTCCAGTGCCTTGAGGCGCTTTCGTTCCAGAGACAGATGAGATTTTCTGTTTTGCAGGTTTTCTTTGTGATCCGTCTCATCGCTGGCCCTGCCGCCAACTCCCTGCCGCCCATCGTTGATCCTGACCCCCTCATCCCCTGCGATCTGATGGATGGGCGGGATGCCTTTCTCACCCTCGCAAGGGACAAGCACTTGGAGTTCTCATCCCTCCGAAGAGCCCAGTGGTCCACCATGTGCATGCTGGTGGAGCTGCACACCCAGAGCCAGGACCGCTTCGTCTACACCTGCAACGAGTGCAAGCACCACGTGGAGACCCGCTGGCACTGCACCGTGTGCGAGGTAGGCCCGGATGGTGTGGTGACAGGGCACTGGAGGCTTTCGAGGGCCAGTGGCAAGTAATAGGAGGGAGGTGGGAGGAGCCCGGCGGTGGGAGGAGAGGTGGACGGAAGAGGTTTCTCCAGAAAGGGGCTTCTGAGCCCACACAGAATGTGTAAAGTGCTTTTGCATGACTTTAGTCTTGGAGAGTTGACCTGCACTTGTGTTCTTTTCCCCCAGGATTACGATTTGTGTATCACCTGCTATAACACTAAAAACCATGACCACAAAATGGAGAAATTAGGTCTTGGCTTAGATGACGAAAGCAACAGCCAGCAGGCTGCAGCCACCCAGAGCCCAGGGGACTCTCGCCGCCTGAGCATCCAGCGCTGCATCCAGTCCCTGGTCCACGCCTGCCAGTGCCGAAATGCTAACTGCTCCCTGCCCTCCTGCCAGAAGATGAAGCGGGTTGTACAACACACCAAGGGTTGCAAGCGGAAAACCAATGGAGGGTGCCCCATCTGCAAGCAGCTCATTGCGCTCTGCTGCTATCATGCCAAGCACTGCCAAGAGAACAAGTGCCCTGTCCCGTTCTGCCTAAACATCAAGCAGAAGCTCCGGCAGCAGCAGCTGCAGCACCGGCTGCAGCAGGCGCAGATGCTGCGGAGGAGAATGGCCAGCATGCAGCGGACCGGCGTGGCGGGGCAGCAGCAGGGTCTGCCCTCCCCCACACCTGCCACACCGACCACGCCGACCAGCCAGCAGCCCACCACCCCACAGACACCTCAGCCCCCACCTCCTCCTCAGCCCCAGCCCACACCTCCCAATAGCATGCCGCCCTACTTGCCCAGGACTCAAGCTGCTGGCCCTGTGTCCCAGGGTAAGGCAGCAGGCCAGGTAACCCCTCCAACCCCTCCTCAGACTGCTCAGCCACCCCTTCCAGGGCCCCCACCTGCAGCAGTGGAAATGGCAATGCAGATTCAGAGGGCAGCTGAGACACAGCGCCAGATGGCGCACGTGCAAATTTTTCAAAGGCCGATCCAGCACCAGATGCCTCAGATGACTCCAATGGCCCCTATAGGTATGAACCCACCTCCCATGGCCAGAGGTCCCGGTGGGCATTTGGAGCCAGGGATGGGGCCCACCGGGATGCAACAACAGCCACCGTGGGCACAAGGAGGATTGCCTCCGCCCCAGCAACTACAGACCGGGATGCCCAGGCCAGCCATGATGTCAGTGGCCCAACATGGTCAGCCCTTGAACATGGCTCCCCAGCCAGGACTGGGCCAGGTAGGTGTGAGCTCTCTCAAACCAGGCACTGTGCCTCAACAAGCCTTACAAAACCTTTTGCGGACTCTCAGGTCTCCCAGCTCTCCCCTACAGCAGCAACAGGTGCTTAGTATCCTTCACGCCAACCCCCAGCTGTTGGCTGCATTCATCAAGCAGCGGGCTGCCAAGTACGCCAACTCTAATCCACAGTCCCTCCCTGGGCAGCCTGGCATGCCCCAGGGCCAGCCAGGGCTCCAGCCCCCTGCCATGCCAGGTCAGCAGGGCGTCCACTCCAATCCAGCCATGCAGAACATGAATGCCATGCAGGCGGGTGTCCAGAGGGCCGGCCTGCCCCAGCAGCAGCCACAGCAGCAACTGCAGCCACCTGTGGGAGGGATGAGCCCCCAGGCTCAGCAGGTGAACATGAATCACAACGCCATGCCTTCACAGTTCCGAGACATCTTGAGACGACAGCAGATGATGCAGCAGCAGGGCGCAGGGCCAGGCATTGGCCCTGGGATGGCCAACCATAACCAGTTTCAGCAACCCCAAGGAGTTGGCTACCCCCCGCAGCAGCAGCAGCAGCAGCAGCAGCGGATGCAGCATCACATGCAGCAGATGCAGCAAGGGAACATGGGACCGATGGGCCAGCTCCCCCAGGCTCTGGGACCGGAGGCAGGAGCCAGTCTGCAGGTCTATCAGCAGCGACTCCTTCAGCAACAGATGGGGTCCCCTGCTCAGCCCAACCCCATGAGCCCCCAACAGCATATGCTCCCAAATCAGGCTCAGTCCCCACACCTACAAGGCCAGCAGATTCCTTCTTCTCTCTCCAATCAAGTGCGTTCTCCCCAGCCTGTTCCTTCTCCACGGCCACAGTCTCAGCCCCCTCACTCCAGCCCTTCCCCAAGGATGCAACCTCAACCTTCTCCACACCACGTTTCCCCGCAGACCAGTTCTCCACATCCGGGACTGGTAGCTGCCCAGGCCAACCCCATGGAACAAGGGCACTTTGCCAGCCCGGACCAGAATTCGATGCTTTCTCAGCTCGCTAGCAATCCAGGCATGGCAAACCTCCATGGTGCGAGCGCCACGGACCTGGGACTCAGCACCGACAACTCAGACTTGAATTCAACCCTCTCACAGAGTACACTAGACATACACTAGAGACACCTTGTAGTATTTTGGGAGCAAAAAAATTATTTTCTCGTAACAGGACTGTTTTGTACTGAAAACAATTTTTTTGAATCTTTCTTAGCATAAAAAGACAATTTTCCTTGGAACACATAAGAACTGTGCAGTAGCTGTTTGTGGTTTAAAGCAAACATGCAAGATGAACCTGAGGGATGATAGAATACAAAGAATATATTTTTGTTATGGCTGGTTACCGTCAGCCTCTTTTTTTCCCTTTGTGTGTGTGGTTCAAGTGTGCACTGGGAGGAGGCTGAGGTCTGTGAAGCCACCCACATGCTCCTGCCTTGCACCTCCAATAGGTTTTATTATTTTTTTTAAATTAATGAAAATATGTAATATTAATAGTTATTATTTACTGGTGCAGATGGTTGACATTTTTCCCTATTTTCCTCACTTTATGGAAGAGTTAAAAAAGAACATTTCTAAAACCAGAGGACAAAAGGGGTTAATGTTACTTTAAAATTACATTCTATATATATATAAATATATATAAATATATATTAAAATACCAATTTTTTTTCTCTGGGTGCAAAGATTTCATTCTTTTAAAAATGTAAAAAAAAAAAAAAAAAAAAAATCCCTTTCCTCCCCCTCAAGTCAACTTTTGTGCTCCAGAAAATTTTCTATTCTGTAAGTCTGAGCGTAAAAACTTCAAGTATTAAAATAATTTGTACATGTAGAGAGAAAAATGACTTTTTCAAAATATACAGGGGCAGCTGCCAAATTGATGTATTATATATTGTGGTTCTGTTTCTCGAAAGAATTTTTTTTGTTATTTTTACATCTAACAAAGGAAAAAATTAAAAAGAGGGTAAGAAACGATTCCAATGGGATGATTTTAACATGCAAAATATCCCTGGGGTTTCTTTGCTTGCTTTCTTCCTCCTACCCTGCCCCCACCCCACACACACACACACACACACACACACACACACAGTTTCTGTAAAACTTGAAAATAGAAAGCAAAAACCCTCAACTGTTGTAAATCATGCAATTAAAGTTGATTACTTATAAATATGAACTTTGGATCACTGTATAGACTGTTAAATTTGATTTCTTATTACTATTGTTAAATAAACTGTGTGAGACAGACAGCTGACTTTGTTTTACTTCTTGCCTCCACATCTTTGTCTTAGCAGTCATTAGTGTAAGTTCTTGATGCAGAGAACCCAGGAGAAAGCGAAAGTGTTGTAACTTAAAGCCTCCCTGTTATACTAAGTGAATTCACAAATGGACTTTAGTAAATTTGTCGAAAGTTCAGAGAAAAACACAACTACCAGCTAAATACAATTTTATCAATTTGAATTGATATTAGCCTTTAACATGATATGGGACCTTTTCTCATGGTATCCTATGGGTGAACTCATGTTACAGGGATGAAAAGGAGCATCTAAGTGGGCTCATATCTAAGTCACAACAGTTTCTCAAAAAAGCAGTATGAAAGCTAGGGTGACAGTACCTCTGTAATCTCTGTCACACTTCGGTTTTGCTAACTGCCAACCAAGAAGTCCAGAGGGGAGAAGGGATGGAATGAGGGTATTAGGAAAGGAAAATACGTGGAAATAAAACCTGGGTGCTCACTTCAGCAGCACACGTACTAAAACTGGAATGATGCAGAGATTAACATGGCCCTGCGCAAGGATGATGGGCAGATTCGTGAAGCATTCCATATTTAAAAAAATAAGACCTGGAAGGCTGAGAGACTATTACAACAGTGAGTCCAGTACTGTGCTAGGTGTTAAAGAATGGAGAGTTTACTACCCCTCCGACTGCATGTTACTTTAGCTTTGAACAATTCGAAGACTTTAGTAACCAAGCTGCTTTGGCACCATTTGGCAGGTCTTGTTTTTATCAGAGTTTTACACTATTTGACAGTCTGCTAAGGGCTAAAGAAAGTTATATTGTCTCAAAAATAACCAGTATCCTAATGTGAGGTGAACTTGCACACTCAACATTAACAGGCTGACCCCACCCCCGAGAGTATCAAGCATCCACCTGCCTCAGGTCAGTGGTGCATCAGAGGTACATGAAGCACCTACATTCTGTGCCAGGCTGGAGGGCACTCGTGGACAGGATGCAGCTCTTCCCTCAAGCCAGTTGGAGAGCTGGAAAAGGTAGAACGATGCTTGAATCACATAGAAAGTGGTAAGTTCTGTAAGCAGGGAACAAGATAGAGAAGGGGAGGAACCTGGCTTCTGGGAACTGGAAAAGTTTCTGGAAGGATAGTATTTAAACTGAACAAATGGCAAGGAGATGAATGGGCTAAGTCGGAGAGGAATGGGAAGGGACCTCACCCAGGAGAGTGAAGAGTTAGATCTTCAAGAGCTTCAGGTCCACTTGGTTGAGACCAGATTATAGAAGCTGCTGAATGCCTGTTCCAGAAAGACCCCCGTTTTGCTCTCTATTAGTAGAAACCCAGGATCTGAGCCCCCAAAAGGGAAATATTTAGAATTCTAACCCTTTTCCAAACAGTAAATTTCCAGCTTTCATAGCTCTAGCCTCTGGCTAATGACAGCTGGGTTGAAGTGTCGGACCACATTTCACTGCAACCTTGCAGGGAAGTGGACGCAGAAATACATAATTAAATGAGAAGGAGAAAAAAGCTGTCCTTGCTCAGGCCAGAGGTAGTGCTGGGCAGAGGGAAGGTATGGATTATTCTAGAGTCAGCACTACAAGAATTTGATTACAGTGTTTCTGTGTATTTGAAAATTAACAATGAAAAGCTGAGAAGAGCTTAAAGGAGCCACAAGTCTCCAAGTGGGCTGTTTCTAAGACATCAAGAAATTGACCCAATGCGGCTGGCGGTATTCCAGGTGTTCTCTCTGACTTAGGTTACTGAATCCCCCCAAAGAGCCCCAGCTGACAAATGAGAAAACTGCAGCTCAGATGAAATAACTTGCTCAAGATCACACAGCCAGTAAAAGGCTCACCAGAAAGTTTTGTTAGGCTCCAAAGCCTTTCTTCTCCATATCTTGTATCTTTCATACTATAGAGAAGCCCTAGTGATGGCAGCAAATTAACTGATATGTACGACACAGGTCCTGTTCCAAGCAAATTCAAAATACAGACTAAAAATAAAAGAGAGGGCGGTAAGGAATCATAAAGATAAGCTCTCCAGTTTTCTTTTACAACCAAGGAAACTAATCTCCAGACAGATAGTTTCCTGGAATGTGATGTTTATCATGAGGTCACCTGTTTAAACAGCACGTAAGCCAACATCAAAAAAGAAGATGCTTCAAGGAGTGCAAGACTTGTCCAATGAAAACAACAAAACACCATTGAAAGAAATTAGACTTAAATTAAAAGACATTCATGTATGAGAAGACCAAAAGAACTAATATTAAAAAGTACTACTCCTCAAATTGATCTAGAAATTCAATGCAATCCCTATCAAAATATCTGCTGGCTTTTTTTTTTTTTTTAGCAGAAATTGTCATGCTGATTCTAAAATGCACATAGAAATGCAAAGGAACCAAAATAGCCAAAACAATCTTGAAAAAGAAGTATAATTTTGGAGGACCCACACTTCCCAATTTCAAAATTCAAACTACAAAACTAATCAAGACTATAGTAGTGGCATAAGGACAGACATTTAGATCAATGGAATAGTGTCCAGAAATAAATCCATATATTTATGGTCACAGTTGATAAGGGTGCCAAGACAACTCAATGGAGAAAGAATGGACTTTTCAACAAATAGTGCTGAAACAACTAGATACATTCAAAAAAATAAAGTTGGATCTCTAACTCACAGCAAATACAAAAATTAACTCAAAATAGATCATAGACCTGAATATAAGAGCTAAAACTATAAAAATCATAGAAAATATAGGTATAAATCTTCATGACTTTGCATTAGGCAATGGTTACTTAGATACGACTCTGAAAGCACAAGCAACAAAAAAAATGGACTTCATTAATATTAAAGGCTTTTGTGCATCAAATGACACTATTAGGAGAGTGAAAAAATAACTCACTGAACGGAATATAATATATTAGTAAATCATATCAGATAAGGGTCTCTGTGTCCAGACTAAAAATTCTTACACTCAACAATAAAAAGACAACCCACTGAAAAAACAGGCAAAGGATTTAAACAGATATTTCTCCGAAGATGATATACAAGTGGCCAATAAACATATGAAAAGATGATGCTCGACATTATTAGTCATTATGGAAATGCAAATAATCAAAATAATGAGGTAACCACTTCACACCCACTAGGATGACTATAATCAAAAAGACAATAACAAGTGTTGGTTAGAATGCGGTGAAACTGGAACCCTCATACACTGCTGGTAGTTATATAAAATGGTACGCCACTTAGGGAAATTGGAGCACTGCCTCTAAAAAGTTTAATATTTCTAAGAATAATTTGCACACTGCAAAAAATTTATCCCAATAAACATCTGTCTATAATATAAAAAAAGTTCTACATAAGAGTTACTATATGACCTCGCAGTTCTACTCCTTAATATGTATCCAAAACAACTGAAACCATGTTCACACGAAAACTTGTTAAAAAATGTTCATTGCAGCATCATTCATAATGTTGAAAGAATAAACAACTCAAATGTCCATCAACTGATGAATGGATATCCACATGATATTATTCAGCCAGTAGAAGAATGAAGTGCTGATTTATGCAACAACATGGCTGAACGCTGAAAACATGCTCAGTGTAAGAAGCCAGATACACAAGGCCACATATTGTATGAGTCCATCTCTACAAATTGTCTGGAACAGGGAAATCGAGAGATGGAAAGTAGATGAGTGGTTGCCAGAAGCTGGGTGAAGGGGAGAATGGGGAGTGACCGCCGATGGGTATAGGGTTTCTTTATGGGGTGATAAGAATGTTCTGGAATTAGACAGGAGTGATGGTTGCACAGTTCTGTGAATATACTAAAAGCCACTGAACTATAAGCTTTCAAAGGGTGAATTTTATGGTATGTGAATTATATCTCAGTTAAAAAAGAAAAAGGCTGCAGACCAGCTGGGAGGCCAGCCTCCCAAGAGCCCCACATGAAGTTCTGGGAATGTTTGGCCTGCAGATGGGAAGCCCAGAAAGTCAACAGAGTGGTGTGAAGGACAATTAGAAAGGGGAAGCCTTGTTCTCAGTTGTTGCCTGAACGAAATTTGTCCCGGGAGAAGCAGGGATGTACTTGCCTCGGGATGTACTGAGTTTCTACTGAGAGTGGAAGAAACTGAGACTTCTAAGATCACCTTCAATCTTTTAATAAAGATATATAGAGGGAAAAAACTAGATAACACACTTTATAAATGAATGCTCAAGAATGATGTAATCATCTTACCTAAGCCAGACATTTTTGAGGTGAATGTTTATTATCCTTCTTCCTCCCTATACAGAAATTAACCCAAAAGGGAGAATAAGCAACAGATAATATCTCCCAACTCATAACCCGAACCATGACATCAGTCATTTCCCATTTACAAAGCACCAAAGGCCCACCGTGTCTGATAAGCCCTGGAGATAGAAGGGAGAGCTAAGAAAGACAAAGTGAAGAGGTAAGCTATAAAAGAAGTCAGAGTAAACTATAAAATCAAAAGGTTAGGGAAAAAACCTAAGTGTCTGTGAACAGATGAATAAATAAACTGTGGTATATAAATACAACGATTACTATTCAGCCATGAAAAAGGACATCCTGCCCTTTTCCACAACATGGATGGACCTTCAGGGCATTATGCTAAGTGAGATGAGTCAGAGAAAGACAAATACTACACGATACACTTATATGTAGAATCTAAAAAAGCTGAATTCGTAAAAACAGAGAGTAGAATGGTTGTTACCAGGGACTGGGCGGGGGAGGGAATTGAGGAGATGTTGTTTAAGGAGACACACTTGGAAAAAGTAGATAAATAAGTCCTGGGCATTCTAATGCACAGCACCATAATTATAGTCAACCATACTATGAACTTCAACGGTCCTAAGAAACTACTCTTAATTGTCTCGTCTCTGAAATGGAGATAATATGGTGCAGCCTCCTACCTCACTCCGTGGTTCAGATAAATGATTACTGGTGAGAATGTGCAGAAATTAGAACTCTTGTGCATTGCTGGTGAGAATGTAAAATGAAGTAGCCACTGTGGAAACAGTATGGTGAGTCCTCAGAAAGTAAACAGAATTACCACGTGATCCAGCAACTCCACTTCTGGGTATATACATTAAAGAACTGAAAGGAGGGACTTGAACAGGTATTTGTACACCCATATTCACAGCAGCATTATTCACAATAGCCAAGAGGTGGAAACATCCCAAGTGTCCATTCAACGGATGAATGGAAAATATATATATATTTTTTTACATATATATAAAATATACATATCAATATTATTCCTTAAAAAAGAAATTCTGAGAAAATTACAACTTAAAACTTGACAACATTATACTCAGTGAAAAAAAACAGACACAGAAGGACCAATATCGTATGAGCCCACTTACATGAGGTATCTGGAGTAGTCGAATTCGTAGAGACAGAAAGTAGAAGTGTGGTTTGGGGGGTTGGGGACAAAGGAGACTGAGGGTTATTGTTTGCTAAGGACAGAGTTTAGTTTTGGCTGCATAGCAATATGAATGTACTTAACACCACTGAATTGTACACTTAAAAATGGTTAAAATGGTAAACGTTATATATATTTTACCACAATAAAAAGATTAAATAACATTGTGTTAATGAAAATATGTTGTAAACTGCAAAGCAGTGATTCATATGTTATTTCTTTCCCTCCTAGATGCTGTTAATCAATTCGTCAAAAGGAGCCAACTAAATAGTATTCCCTGTACAGATGATAGTATTCCCTGTACAGATGAGGCCATGAATTCCGGCCTTTCCTCCTAGTTTGCACATAGAACAAGGCCTGATACAATAACACTAAAAAAAAAAAAAAGGAAGTGAGACATGGCTGTGTCCTTGCAGCAAGGCCTTGCCACAGGTTGAGAACCATTTTCCATACACGGCCTGGTGACGAGAACAACATGAAATGAAGCACTAGCTGGTACCTGGCTGGTTACACAGAACAACGCCTCAAAACCTCAGGTGGTCGCGGGCGGTCACAGACAGAAAAAACGAAATGATAGTAAAGATGGAAAACACAGCACATCCAAAGGGTATGTGATTGGACGTTTCTATTCATGTAGCAATGTAGGGCTGCATGGTAAAGTACAAGCCTATACAGAATGCCATCCTCAGTGGGGGTTAGTGGGAAGACACTCGTTACCCTCACAAACGGAACTTCTGAGATGAAAAATACAGCGTCTGAGATGGAGACTTCGCTGAATGGGATTAACAGAAGATTAATCACCACAGGAAATGATGATTGGTGAATTTAAAGACATCACCTTAGAAACTAAAAGGAAACAAGAAAAAGACTGAAGGAAATGAACAGAGCCTCTGTGGGGCAACATCAAGCAACCTCACAGGTGCGTAATTAAAGTTCCAGATAGTCTACCGCTGTGCCACCCTTGTCAGCTCACAATCCCTTAGTTTTTATTTTTTACACCTACAACACCTGGTCTTCCTAGGTGGTCTCCCATCCAAGTACTAACCAGACCCAAACCTGCTTAGCTTCCAAGATCAGACGGGACCGGGCTTGTTCAGGGTGGCATGGCTGTATACTAAAAAAATTTTTAATGACAGAAAAATTTCCAGATTTGATATAAACCTTAAGCTCACAGATCCAAGAAGCTCATTGAACCATAAGCAGGATAAACATATGGAAAATCGTATCGACACATTATAATAAAATCACTGAAAACGGTAATAAAAAGAAAATCTTAAAAGCCACCAGAAGATATAAAGATATATTATGGAATAAAGATGACTATAAATTTCTATGCAAGCCAGAAAACAATGAAAAAAAACTGTCAACCTAGAATTCTATAACCAGAGAAAATAACCTTCAAAAATGAAGGCAAATGGACTTTTTCACATGGAAATTTTAAAATTGCTAAATTAATGCAAAAGATAACAAAGGGGAAAAAATGTATGAACAGATAGAAAAACAAACAGAAGATATAAGATTTAAACTCAATCTTAATGACAATTATAGTAAATGCAAATATTCTAAACTCTCCAAGTGAAATGTAGACATCATCGGATTGGATTTTTATTTTTTGATTTTTAATTTTTAATTTTTTAATTTTTTTGGATTTTTAAAAAGACAAGACCCAACTGTATGCTCTCCATAAGAAATCTACTTTAAATGGAAAGACACAGATAGGTTAAAGTAACAGATGGGAAAAGATATACATGCAAACGGTAAACAAAAGGAAACTAGAGTGGCGATATTAATAGAAAAAGCAGACTTCAGAACAAGAAACATCATCACGGATAGAGAGAGACAGTCTTTATCTTTGATGATCGCGAGTGGCGCCTTGAGAACAGGAAGTGCCCTCCTCGTGCTGAGCTGGGTTTCTGAGCCTGCACACGGAGGTCCAGGCCGAGGACCACAGCCGACTTGCTCAGGTGCTGAGTGCCCCCTGGTGGGACGCGGCCTGGTGGCCAGCCGGCCTTTCCCAGGTAACACCCAGCGTCTCTGCGAGTCGCCTCCCCAGCTCACGCTGCAACCGTCCATGCCGCTTAGCACAGGGCCAGGGACGCACGGGAAGCACTCAGTGGTGGCTCAAGGCCCTCTTCTTCCAGAAAGCTGTCCTGACTACTGGCCCACAGACACTCCTTCCCCTTCGACTTACGGACCGCTTGTTCTCACAGCACGTGTGGGTCCCGGTCACATGCCGTCCCTGCTGTACCCGTCCCCTGCTCACCCAGCACACCCCTGTGCCACGCTGGCCTGCCTCCTGGGCCTGTGCCCAGCACGCCCACTCCGCCC
>CM053503.1:3132116-3209712 GCA_028627145.1 Eidolon dupreanum | reverse complement strand
CCCACAAAGGCCATTTCCTCTTGGTGTCTTTGAGGGGGTCCCTCCACCCCATTGTTTGGGGAGAGGAGACCCTTGGTCAGGATATTCGAGAGGGCCGGGGAGAGAAGCAGCAGGAGAGGGAGGATGAACCAAGGCGAAGCCATTCCATGCGGGAAAAGAAAGGGGTGGGCGCCTGTGGGGTCTGCTTTCTTCCTGGCCCTGACTCACTAGAAAGTCGGGGTGGGGGTGGAGAGGGGGCGGGCGTGAGAAGGGGCTCCTTGAGGGCCCCCGTCTCCACAGAGAATGCGGCAGAGAGAGGCGTGGTGGGAGGCCCAGGTGAAGGGGGTAGGGTTTTAGGCAGGGGTGCCGATTCCCACTGCCTGACCCTGTCAGCCATCAGCCATCACCCTTCAGTTCTGCTTCCGGCATCATAGTCCCTGTTCCCCCTGCGCCCGCAGGCCCCAGAGCGGGCGACTACACCTACCGGGAGGGCCTTGAGCACAAGTGCAAGCGCGACATCCTGCTTGGCCGGCTCCGCAGCGCGGAGGACCAGGCCTGGAAGCGCATCCGGCCCCGGCCCACCAAGACCAGCTTCGTGGGCTCTTACTACCTGTGCAAAGGTGGGTGGGCCGTGGCGGGGGCGGCCGCGTAGCCAGGGCCTTACTCTTCCGCGCGGCTGCTGCTTTGCTCTGCATCACAGGTAGGCAGGTAGACGGGACAGGTGTGGTACATCGAGGACGAATCCCACATCAAAATGAGCGTCTCCCACTCTGACCAGCTCCACAGACAGGCGGGGACATTCAGATGTGACCCGGGAGCCGGTGGCCTGTGCTCCCAAGGGTGAGAGTCAGGGTCCCACAGCGCTGTCGGAAGGATGTGGACAGAATCCATGTAAAGCATTTGGGACTGGCATGTAGTAAGGGCTCGAGACATGTTAGCTTTTAAAAGTTATTGTCACTTCTGGCTTAATGTCAACTTGGTCAGCATTTACTGGACAGTTACCAGGTATCTTATTTGCTTCCTTCCGTTCTCCAACCACAGTCTTGGTGCAGTCTCCATGACAATAATGACAGTCACGATATCGTTAAGCGTTTTATAGTGTCACCCTTTTTTACGCACCATCACGCATCCTCACGGCAACTCTGGGTGAGGAAACGGGCTTGGGGAGCCCTCCCCAGGCTCCACCTTTGTCCCCTGACCCAGCCCATGGCAGTGGCCCACCTGGGCTTTCTGAACCAGCTCGCCATCCTCCCCGCAGGATCTTAAGGACATGTCACTTCTGGACTCAAAGGTCTCTGGCAGCGTGCCCTGCCCAGTGTGGATGGAATCCAGAACCTACAAGTGCCCTAACCATTTCCCAGACATGCTGAACCCTGACCCCTTTGCGCACGACGTGCCTGTGAACTTGGTTGTCCGCTGCTGCTCCTTTGAGCAGCACCTGCACCCAGGCTCCCCCGGGCTCAGAGCTGGTTACAGCGCAGGGCGCAGTCTGTGGCGATCACCGTGCACCCAGCCGCTTGTCCTCCTGTGCCTGCAGCCTGAGGGGTGGGGCAGGCAGACTCAGAGTGTGCGGCAGTGCGGCAGTGCGGGGAGAAAGAGAAAAACAGTTCCCACCCCTAGGGGATGGCAGGCCTCCAGGCCGTGAGCCTCCTGCCCTCCCAACTACCCGCCCCTTGAATTTTAGTTATTATCTTGCTTAATTTCATGAGGACCCAGTGTTTACCGTTTAAGGGCAGACAGCTGAGGTTTGGGATAACAGAGTCCCGGTCCAGTCAGCCGGACTCCAAAGCCCAGGCTTTCGCCAGTGGCATTTTTCCATACGGTGGTGGAGCCGGCCAAGGGCCATCCTTTGCAGATGGAGATGCCATTCCCCACCCCCACCCACCCAGGTGTCGAGATAAAGGGGGTCTGGCCTGGCAGGGGCTCCACCACACTTCCCAAGTCCCCTTGGTTGGCAGGCCACCCCCCCTGGTGTGGGGGATGAGCCCAGGCTCCACCCGTGGCTGCTGCCCCGCCCCACGCCACAGCAGTGGCCACGGGGGCGCCGCGGGCTGCCGTCCCGCCTGGCAGAACGTGTATCCTGTTGCCTCTTTGCAGACATGATTAACAAGCAGGACTGTAAGTACGGGGATAACTGCACCTTCGCCTACCATCAGGAGGAGATCGACGTGTGGACGGAGGAGCGGAAGGGCACCCTCAACCGCGACCTGCTCTTTGACCCGCTGGGGGGCGTCAAGCGCGGCAGCCTCACCATCGCCAAGCTCCTTAAGGAGCACCAGGGCATCTTCACTTTCCTCTGTGAGGTACCTGCCCGCCCGCCCCACCCGCCTGCCACTCCACGGTTGCCGGCCCAGACGGGGCTGGGAGGGGCTGTGGAGTGTCCTGGAACCTGTGCGTTTTCGAGGCAGGACCCTAGAATCAGTAGGTCCTTGGACTATCAGAAAGTTAGGCTCAGAGGACCCTATCATGCTAGAGCCTGGATCCTATCCAGCCCCCTCATTTCGTGGAGGTGGAAACTGAGGCCTAAAAGAAATAATCACACCTGCTTTCTCCATATGGCCATCCTGGGCCAGGCTCGGCCGTCCTGGGCCAGGCTCAGCCATCCCCTGACACCTCCTCGTCCAGCTGAGCCGGCCTCGGTGCCTGCTGTCCCTCCCTCCCCACTTCCCTGCATGTGTCCAGCCTGCGTCCTCTGTGGAGAGTCCTCAGACCCTCTGCGGCTCAGCTCCAATCCCAGCAGCTCCAGCCAGCTGTTGTGAATTCCTTCGCTGGCGCAGGCCCTGCCTCCCTGCCCAGCCGTGGCACACGAAGGCTCATCTCCATGGAGCGATACCTCTGGTCCGGATTGTCGGCAGGGTTTGCAGCTCAGTCCACCCTCGACCCATCGCACAGCCAGCCCTTCCCCTTGACTCAGCGGGTCACAGCTCCCAGCGGGTGGCTGCATGTACTTTACCAAGCCCTGGCAGTTCTCATAGGGTTTCTGAGCTTTGCAGTAACTCTGTGGGGCAGAGCAGGTGTAGTTATGTCAGTTTGTGGTTGAGGGAACTAAAATTCAGAGGCATGGAGTCACCCCTGCCCCAGGCGCCTTGGAGGGGTGGGATCAGAAAGCCAAGGCCCAGGTCACCTGTGAGCTAGACCCAGAGAGGCAGGGACAACAGACCCCAGGACTCCCTTCCTCACTCCATCAACTCAGGGACTTGGCAAAACCTGCAGGGACCCAGTCTGTCCCTCCTGGGGTGGCTGTGCCAGGTCCCAGCAGCTCACCCCCTCCCCGGACAGATCTGCTTTGACAGTAAGCCCCGGATCATCAGCAAAGGCACCAAGGACTCTCCGTCTGTTTGCTCCAATCTGGCTGCCAAGCACAGCTTCTACAACAACAAGTGAGTGAGACTCGAAGACCTTTGGGACTCAGACCCAGTGTCCACCCGGAAAGGCTAGAACATCCTCCTGGGTGTTTTACTGGTCCCCGCAGTCCGGCAAGGGCAGAGCTACTGCCTCTGTTGTACAGATGAGAAGGCTGAGGCTTGGGAGGAGCTACCCATCAGGCAGCTGGGAAGCCACGTCTCTGGCTCCTGTCCGCCACCCTCCACTGTTGTGACATCAGCATTGGACAGGGAGTGGGAGGGGCTGGGTCAGCCAGGCACCCACCTTTGCTCCTTCTGACCCCTTGGCTCTGCCCCAGTGGGGATGATGGCAGCCAAGCCCTGAAGTCACAGACCTAGGTCCAAGTCCCAGCCTGGTCAATGGCCTGTTCAGTGACCTCTGGCCACTGTGACCCTTGGTCTCTTCATTTCTACAGTTGATAATGATCCTAACCACCGAGAGTTGCCATGAGGGTAATTAAAATTCCTGGCCTGGAGGAGAAGCTCGGTTTTTATTCTAGGTGCAGGGTCAATTCTAGAGCGTCAAACTGGGGAACCGGAGGGAGAGGCCCCTTCTCCCATCCTTGTAGCCGGGGGACCTGGTGCCCTGCTCTTGTGGGCATCTCCATCTTTGAGCTGGCTCTGGACCCAGGCCAGGGGAGGGGCATACAGCTGAAACGCTAACCCAGGACTCCATATGTAAGACCCCCCACCTCTCACCTACTGTGCCACCACATTCTAGAAAGGCTACTAGGGCAGGAGGCTCCTGGGGCAGCAAGCCCCTCCCCTCTGGCTTGCTGGCGCTGGGGAGAGGGGCCCTACCAGCAGTGGTGGGGACGGGCTGGGGGCTGCAGACTGCATTGTACCCCGGCCCGCCGCCTTCCAGGTGCCTGGTGCACATTGTCCGCTCCGCCTCCCTCAAGTACTCCAAGATCCGCCAGTTCCAGGAGCACTTCCAGTTCGACGTGTGCCGCCACGAGGTGCGCTACGGCTGCCTGCGGGAGGACAGCTGCCACTTCGCCCACAGCTTCATCGAGCTCAGGGTCTGGCTGCTGCAGCAGTACTCAGGTGGGGGCGGGGCGGGGGCGGGCCGCGGGGGCACGTGGTTGTCTGAGGGTGGATGGGCCGACTGAGAGCAGACAGGGGGGCGGGGACTTCAGGAGTTGGGGGGGCGGGGACTGCCTCTGGAGGAATGTGTGCTTCCAGGGCCTCACAGGATGCAAAGGTGCTGCCCTCAGGGACCTGTCAGCCTCGGAGGATTCTGGGTTTTTCCCTCTCTGGCTGCTGCCAAGGGGAGCACCATGGAGAAGGGGGAGGCAGGCAGAGTGAGACCTGTGCTTCACTGGCTACCTGGGTGGTCGCCAGCAACTCGCGGCCCCTCACTGAGCCTCCACTTGCTTATCTGTGAGATGGTGATCATCATCTTTGGGTCAGAGTTGACATTAAAAGCTATTTACTCACTCATCTCACAAGGATTCCCTGAGCACCTGTTCTATGTCGGGAGACTGTGACCTCAGAACTGACCTGCGTAAGTGAGGGCAAGGCAGACAGTATAGCAAGTGGTGATAAATACTGCATTCCATCCCTTCACACATTTCTCCCTACTGCATGTCATAATTTGATTAGTAGTATTCTGTGTGTGTGTGGAACATAAAATAACGGTGCACCTGACAGTCGATATCATCATAGAGTTAATGAAGTAGCGTGACATGATTCAGATGTGCATCAGTGCCATGAGGAAAGTAAAGTAGCTCAACAGGACGGAGGGGGACTCAGGCTGGGGCGTGTGGGTAAGACAGTGGGAAGGCCTCTCTGAGAAGGTGGCTTTTGATCAGGGAAGGGTGGGGAAGTCATTCGGGCAGACCGGAGGCCCCGAGGCAGGAACAAGCTTGGTACAGAAAGACTGTTCGTGAGGACAGAGCGGCTTAGTGCTGGGTGGTGGTGGCCAGGCGCAGGGGTAGGATAGGGGTGCGGTCAGAGATGAGGCTGCAGAGGTCGGCAGGGACCCGAATGTGGACGTTTCTAGGTCAGAAACGGAAATGGTTAGGATTGTTCTCAATGTGATGTGCAGGGTCTGGAGGGGTTTCGGCGGGTGGAATCGTACGATCTGATCAAGGTGTTTTAGAAGTCACCCTGTGGGCAGGGCACATAGAAGGGCGAGGGTGGAGGGAGGACCACCGGGGGGCTGCCTTGGGCCGGGGGATAGCAGCGGAGGTGGAAGAAGTGGTCCAATTCTGGGTATATTTTGACGGTGAAGCCAACAGTTGTTGATGGACCAGACAAAGTATGAGACCAAGGATGATGTCAAGGTCGGTGCCAAGGTTTCTACTAGAGTAACTGGAAGAATAGAGTTGCCACATTCCGAGAAGGGAAGGCTCCAGGAGGAGCAGGTTTAGGGGTCACATCTAGGCTCAGTGTGGGATATGGGGTTTGAGCCTGTTGGACTCCAAGTAGAGATCTATTACAGACAACCAGATGTGGGCGACTGGAAGTTCACAGGAGGTCTGGGCTGGAGAAGCATGTTTGGGAATCATCCGTAGGAAAATGGATGTCAGGCTCAGTGCTTGGCCCAGAGAAAACGGCCGATGACAAGTGGCCACTGTGGAGCAGTATCTATCCGTAGGACAAGGTCGAAAGTGACATAAGTTCTGAGGAAGGGCCTGGAAGGCCGGAGGGGGTGGGAGCAGGGCCAACTTCGTGGGAGAGGTGCCAGGCTGCACCCGGAGAATGATCTCAGTGTCAGCAGTCAGGTGGTAGGGTCCAGGCCACCAGTTTCTGGTATGTGCCCTTTGCTGACTGGGCCCCTCAGTGAGCTGGCAGGCTGAGCTGGGCTAGGCACAGAGCCCGAAGAACCATGGGGCTAGAGGCTACCAAACAGGAGTCAGTCGGTCTTGAGGTCCCACTGAGGGAGGTGGAGGTCAAGGAAGAATGCTGGCAGCTGGCCGCAGAGACGGAGTCGCCATGCCACACTGCAGGGCCAACATCTTTCTCCTGCATTTTCTTATTCTGGGCCACACTTTACTTCTCAGTCCCTATGAGGGCTTGGAGCAGGCCTCTGTCCCAGGCACGCATGAACAGATAGGGCCAGAGACTAGCATTTTCCCTGCACCCTGTGTCTTTTCATGGCAGGCCTAATTGGGGAAGGGGCTCTTCCGCCTGGGCCTGGGGTAGCACCAGCACCTCGCAGACCCCTGCGTTTCTCCTCACTCAGCTGCTTCAGGGACACCTATGTCTGCTCCCACCCTCTCCAGGCATGACCCACGAAGACATTGTCCAGGAATCTAAGAAATACTGGCAGCAGATGGAGGCTCATGCGGGAAAGGCCAGCAGCAGCTTGGTAAGGCCCAGGGTTGGCGTTGCGGGTGGGGTCAGGCCCATCCCTTTACTGGGACATAATTTCAGACTTACCAGAAAATGTAAAAATAGCACGAAGATTTAAAAAAAAAATACAGAATAATTTACATATACCTTTTCTGGATTTCCCAGATGTTAACGTTTTACTGCATTCCACACTTGCTTTGTCCTGTGAGTGTGTGTGTGTATGTGTGGGTTTACATATACACACATTTATATAAGAAACATGCACACTTTTTTCTGAACTGTTGGAGAGTGAGTTACAGATGTGAGGCTTCCTCAGCCATGACTACTACAGTGTGTATTTCCTAAAAGCAAGAGCTCTTTTTACATAATAGACATGATAGTTATCAACATCGTGAAATTAACATTGGTGTAGTTGTTCAGATTCTGGTATACTGTTCTTCAGATTTCGTGACTCGTCCCCAGATCCTGGGTAGCACACTACATTCATCCATTGTGTCTCTCTGCCTTCTTTAATCCTGAGCAGTTTGTCAGTCTTTCTGCATCTTTTGTGAATCTGACATTTGTGAAAAGCCGGTTGCCTTGTAAAAGACCTGTCCATCTGGGGTTGTCTGATGGTTCTTCAGACCTCAGGATGAGGTTATGTTCTTTTCGGTTCACTCATTGGGAGGCATATCATCCGATTTGCCCCTTTACTGTGGTAACTCGGTAACACGGTTAAAGGTGCCTCTGCTGTGAAGGTTTCTCTACTGTGAAGTTAGGTTTTTCCCCTTTATAATTAATAAATATCTCTGGGGGAGATACTTGAGACTATGTAAATATCCTGTTGTCCTCAGACCTCCATCCACTAATTATATCATCTCCCATCCCTCTTGATCCTCATTCTGATCCTGAAAAAGTGAGCTGTGGCATTGTGGCATTGTGGCATTTGCAGTTGGGGAAACAGAGGCTCAGAGCAGGCTCGAGACATGCCCAGGGGCACACTTAGTGGGGTGAAGCCCGGATTCTCTGACATCTTGCCCAGAGCTTGCTCTGCTCCCTCCCACCCTGTACAGTCACACTGCCCATGAGCTGTGTGATGGTGCCAGGTGGGAGGGACCATAGTCCTGCCTGTCATCTCCCAGGGTGGGTGTGAGGCTCATAGGAGGTGACCATGCTGCAGCTTGCTGAGTCCTCGCTCTGCACTGGCCCCGTGCTGCCCGCAGGAGGTAGGGATCATTGTAAGATGACAGTGGGGACAGAAAGGGGGGCCTTAGGGCCCAGGAGATGGTGACCGTGATAAGAGGCCTGCATGCCATCCACACATGACGGGTGACTCCCTCACCGTGCCAACTCGGGAGAAGGCTGGGCCCTGTTCCCTCCTGGTGTGGCAGGGAGCCAGGTGCAGGGCAGGTTGTCTGGGGTAGGCCTGGCCCAGGCTATTGACAAGGCTGCCTGTCTGCCTCAGGCCTTCCCTCTCTCCTTAGCCCCCTCATTCATGGTCCTTTTTCTTTCTTTCCTCTCCTCTGGTTGCTTCTCTCCTCTGTCCCTCTCCTGTTCTATCCTCTTTTCCCATCCCCTTCCCCCCATGTGGTTTATTTTTGGTCCTGGCCAGGAGCCTGACTAGGAAGCGGTGAGGGGCTCAGGCTGGACCTGAAGAATTGTCTTGTAGAGAGAGAACACTGAGTTCTTGCCACTTCCTATCCCTCTAAACCCCCTTCGTCCTGCCCAGGTTTGCTGCCAGGGTCCCAAGGAATGGGTGCGGGCCTAGCTGCCCAAGGGTGCCATGCTGGGCTTCAACCCTCTGTTGCCACCAGGAGCCTCAGCCTTCCCACCATGATGCTACCGTCTGGACTGGCTGGGAAATAGAGCTTCTGTGCCAGCCTGGCCATGGTGTGGGCTTGAGGCGTCTTGCTTGCTTGCCATCAGATGGCAGGACCATTGGCACTGTGGGGCTGAGGACAAGATGCCAGGGTAGAAGCTGCCTGGTGCCCATGGCACAGCTGTGCCATCCCGCAAAGAAGCATGAGCACCCACCTTACGCTAAGTCCCTATCCTCAGGCCACTTACCGTGGGTGGGTTAGTGACCTCTCTGAGCCTCTGCATAGAGTCGGGGAGTCACTTCCCACCAGTAAGTGATACTGGACCAGCCCATTGCAAGGCGCTGTGTAGCCCTAACACTCCCGGAGGCCACCTGCGTGACGGACCCCAGGGCCTCAGCGCTGGTGCCCACAGCTTCACTCGCCTCTCTCCGACAGGGTGCCTCACGGGCACATGGGCCCAGCACCTTTGACCTGCAGATGAAGTTTGTGTGCGGCCAGTGCTGGAGGAATGGGCAGGTGGTGGAGCCTGACAAAGACCTCAAGTACTGCAGCGCCAAGGCCCGGCACTGGTGAGGGCGCTGGCGGGCGCGTGGGAGGGGCGGACGTGGGGGCTGGGCTCTCTGTGGAGGTCACGTAGCCCGAGGCTCTGCCTGAGCCCTCCCTAACTGGCCCCCTGCGCTGCCCTGCAGCTGGACCAAGGAGCGGCGGGTCCTTCTGGTGATGTCCAAGGCCAAGAGGAAATGGGTGTCGGTGAGGCCACTGCCATCCATTCGCAACTTCCCACAGCAATATGACGTGAGTGCCGGCGTGGGGTGCAGGGGCGGTGCGACCTTGGCTGGGGGTACCATGGGGCTCTGGGAGGGCTCGTTCTCCAGCCGGGGTGGTGACAATCCAGAGGGACCCAGGAGGCTCTCCCCTCACCCCACAGCTCTGCATCCACGCGCAGAATGGCCGCAAGTGCCAGTATGTGGGGAACTGCTCCTTCGCACACAGCCCGGAGGAGAGGGACATGTGGACGTTCATGAAGGAGAACAAGAGTGAGTGGGCAGGATGAGGCCTGGACCCATTGCCAGCATCCCAATCATCAGCAGGCCCAAGAACACCTGTTGCACCTCCCTTTGTCACCCGGACCCTCCTCTGGGCGCCCCAGGCCCTGCCCTCTCTGGTCTTCTGTGGGCGACCGAGCGGCCCAGCAGCAGCAGGGCCTGGGATGCCCCCAGCTCCCCAGTCCGGCAGGGGTTACGGGGCAGAATGGATGGAGCATCCCCTCACCAGGCACTTTGTCCCCGATTTCCTGCCAGTCCTGGACATGCAGCAGACCTATGACATGTGGCTGAAGAAACACAACCCAGGGAAGCCGGGGGAAGGAACCCCAATCAGTTCCCGGGAGGGGGAGAAGCAGATCCAGATGCCCACGGATTACGCCGACATCATGGTAATGACGCCTCGTGCGTGTTGGCGCCGTGGTCTGGGCCGGAGCGGGGGCAGGCAGCGGGGAGGGGCTCAGCCCCCGCGCGGAGGCGTGAGGAGCGGGCACCCATGGTGGCTGTGCCCCCAGATGGGCTACCACTGCTGGCTCTGCGGCAAGAACAGCAACAGCAAGAAGCAGTGGCAGCAGCACATCCAGTCCGAGAAGCACAAGGAGAAGGTCTTCACGTCCGACAGCGATGCCAGCGGCTGGGCCTACCGCTTCCCCATGGGCGAGTTCCGGCTCTGCGACAGGTGCACTGGGGGCCCGGCCCGGGTGGACGGGCAGTGGGCCTGGGGTGAGGCGGTGGCTCGCTCGGGCTCCTCTTGGCCTGGAGGTGGCTCACAGGGTGTTGTGTGCGAAACAGCTGCTCCTGGGCGTGAGGAGCTGGGGGCGGGGTGGCACCTGGCCAGGCCCATCCCTTGCAGCCCTGGGTCAGGTGCTAGAGAGGGTGGGACGTGCCCTCTCTCAGCAGGACTAAAGCTGCCGGGAGAGGCTTGTGGTGGGAGGCTAAGTGGCTAAGTGCCGGCTCGAGGTCCAGCAGCCCGTGTGGGCAGGGCACAGGGCTTGGGCAGTGAGCCTCCCGCTGCCCTCCACAGGCTCCAGAAGGGCAAGGCCTGCCCAGACGGGGACAAGTGCCGCTGCGCTCACGGGCAGGAGGAGCTCAACGAGTGGCTGGACAGGCGCGAAGTGCTGAAGCAGAAGCTGGCCAAGGCCCGCAAGGACATGCTGCTGTGCCCACGGGACGACGACTTTGGCAAATACAACTTCCTGCTGCAAGAGGATGGCGACACTGCTGGTGCTGCCCCGGAAGCCCCTGCTGCCGCTCCTGCCACTGTCACTGGGGAGTAGGGCCGGGTCTTGGTCCTGAGTGAAGTCCTAGGGTCAGGGGTGGGGGGTGGGGACAGAGGGCCTAGTAGAAGGGCCAGGGCAGGCTAGGACTGGGGGCGGAGGGCCACCCTCACCAGGCAGCCCCCGGCCCCCGGGGCCGCCCATCCCGTCTGCCCCCACCTCCCCAGTGCACAAGCCCAGGTGCACGTGCTGCAGCCACAAGCCGTCCCAGGGTCCTCATCCCGCCGAAACCCTGGGCAGGCCCTCCCCCACCCCCGGCGCTCCTGGTTGGGGAAGGAGGGGCCCGGCCGACCCCTCCAGCTTCAGCTACAGCTTTAACTTCAGTCTGCTCCTAAAGGGGGCCCATAGCTCAGGGCTGGGGAGCCTGGGGTCCCCACTTGAATCTGCAGCAGGAGGGTCCTCCCTGCCCCACCCTCACCCCACCCCCACCTCCCTGGGGACAGATCAGGACACAACAGAGGACTGGAGGCCCCAATTAGCTTTAAAATGCAACTCCAGAATGGAGCTGGGGACACTGTACTGGTCACTTACTTTCTGGGGCCTCAGTTTCCCCTCTGGTTGGAAGAGCGGGAGGGGCTGGGCTAGATGACCTCTGGAGTCTGGCTCTCTAGTGAGGCCACCAGCCCAGCCCCTCTCCCTCTTGGGCTACTGAATGTAAATTGTAGATCCTCAGAGCCCTCAGAGATGACCCAGCCCAAACGTCCATTTTGCAGACAGGAAAACTGAGACCTAGAAGGGAAGAGTGACCTGTCCAAGGTCTTCAGCTCATGGCCCGAGGCGGAGCTGGGGTGCAGACTTGTGGTCAGGAGACTGAGGGCCACTCATCAGCTGGAGCCTCCTGTCTGAGCAGGAATACGCCAGTCTGAATACAGCTGGGGTCCCAGGCAGTGCCACCCAGGGGCTAGGGAAGGGAGGTTCAGCACCCATGGAGGGACAGGTGATAAGGAAAGGTGGTAACAGACAGGGCACCAATGGGCTCGGGTTCTGCATGAGGTACTAGGGGGAGGGGGATGCGGAGAGAAGACACACATGACCCTGGGCACCACGGGCCACTCCAGGATCAGACGTACATCCCTCTTTTGGGGGACTCAGCATGGTCTTCCCCTTTTTCCCTAGACCTGGACATAAAATTAAGACCATCTGTCCTGGCCCCTCCCTGCTCCCCAGCCCTAACAGCTGCCTAGGACCCCAGCGGACCCCCACCCACCAGTCCCCTCTTCCCGTCCCTCTTGTCTGATATCCTTGTGTACCCCGTCCTCTCCACCCCACCCCCTGTGGGCAGACCCAGCCTTCCCTGGTTCCCTAGACATTCCACAATGCCCCACAACATTGGCACAAGAAGTGGGGCCCCTCGGAAGGAACTGGGGACCAAGGCTGGAGTCAGGGGGTGAGATGGAGAGCATAAGTACCCCTTATTTCTCCTCAAGCAAGGATTGATAGTGTGCGACACAATGATAGGCACCCCAGGCCGCAGAACCCTGTTCCCCTTGGCGCCACTGCCCAACCTTTTCCCCGGTAACCATGGCATGCATCCCTTCCCCCCGCTGCCCCTTCCCCCGGCAGGCCAGCACTGCAGTTTGGGTGCTGGCGGTGTGGCTGGAGGGGAGATAAGACCACACCCAAGGTGGGGGCCGGTGGCCGTGAAATGTCAATGACACTTGTTTTCCCTGATCCGTGGTGTTGCAGTCTGTCGTCACCAGCCTTGTTTTTAGTGTGTATATATGTCGCCCCCGTGATGCATATATACACAGGTATTAAATATATCGCTCTATATAATATTATATATGTGTGTGGTATCCAACGAATCGCTTCTAATGAGGGCTAAAGATAAAGAATTTGGCCAGAAAATGCAGCCATCCTGGTGTAATTAGGAGGGATTTTCGGGGTCATCAAGGCATTTCTGAGGATTCAGGGACTGGAGCCATGGTCAGGTGATTGGGGCAGAAGTGGCCCTGCCTGAGCCCAGCTCTGCCTGGGGGCCAGCTTCCAGACCACCCCAGCCTAGTGGGGAGAGAGCAGGAGTGCTCAAAGAAAAAAAAAAAAAAATGATTGGTGTTTGTCTCCCACCAAGGGAAGAAGATTAGAGTCTAGATTTTTCTTCAGTTCATTATCTCTCTCCAAGGGCCCTTGGCATCTGGGCCTTCCTGGCCTGGCCAGAGCCGGACCCCCAAGCAAGAGGCAGGGAGGGGGTGTGGGGAACAGGGAACGGGAGTACACTTTGAATGATGAGGACAATTATTTCAGCTGTGACCCTGACTGGGAGGCTCAGAGTGGAATCAGGCCGTGCCCACCGCCATCAGACAGGAATGAGACATCCTGGTGAACGTGGTGGGCGGGGCAGGTGTCCCTGGTGTGAGTGCCCCTTTGCGATGGGCAGAGAGGGATGCTGCATTTCTCAGCTGGGCAGTAATCAATTTAAGGGTCCTTTTAAAATGTCTGTGTATTAAAAATTTAAGAATACCACACTTTAATATTAAATATTCATAAGGTCTAGTATCTTGATAATAATGTAGATGTTTTAATAACAATTTTTGTCCTTCTTAAAATAAAATGAAAGAAACTTGCTTCTTTTAGCCTTTGTTCTAGAAAATAAACGTGTGCATTTTGACCTCTGTCCCCAAGGTGTCGCTCCTGTTCCTCCCTGCCTGGCACTAGCACTCTGGGGCCTGGGCTGCTCTATACTCATGCAGCAGAGTTGGCCTGCACTGGGCATGCCTCAAGGCAGACATTCCAAGGGGTGAGGGGTAGGTCTGTGTCCCTTTGTAAACAGGGCAACTCAGCTGACCCCGGCTCAGGCAGCACCTCTGCTGACGGGGACAAGCTGTGCTCTGTACAAGTGGCCCCAGTAGTCACCCTTTGCTGGCTCTCATGCAGCCTGCCTGCTCTCAGCCCACCTAGTGGGCTGTCCAGTGGTACCCACACCTCCCTGCTTTTACCATGTGCGCCATCCTGGGTTCCAAAGGGCTGGCTCTGTACCCTTTCTGCATGTGGCTTTTCCAGAAAGGTGAGGGGTCATGCTGTGCTTTGGAATATGATCCCAGCTGCAACCCAGACTGCTCTCTGGGCCCAAGGGAGATCCAAGTCACATGGGCTTCCTCATCTTTAAAAAGGGAGCGTGTATTAGATCAGGAACTTTCAGTGGGGTACACCTGTATCTGCTGAGGTGGGAGAAACTTCTTTGAATCTCAGATTGTATGTGGTTGTAGGTGATGGGGGATTCTGATGGGAGGGGCTGCACATATTCAAGAGTAAGCTCGCCAGACAGCTTCAAACTGTAGTGCGGAGTGGCCCCCGGAGCAGAGGTCCAAAGCCTGTGACTTCCGAGGATGGAATTGTGTGGGCCCAGTGTGCAGTCGGGGCGCAGGTGTTTGATAAATGAATGACCAGATGAGTAAGAACAGCAGGGCCCGGACTGAGCACCTGTGCGCCAGGCACTGTGGACGCAGCACGGCTGTTTTCCACAAACAACCCTGCGTGTGCGGTGTCCGCATCTTACAGCCAGAAATCGTTCAGCGAAGGTTCCCAGGACCCTCAGAAAGGAGGCAGAAAAAAGACTGAGAACCACTGAGAACTGGCCTGAGTGGCAAAGGTCCCTTCAGCGCTGACATCTGGGGTTCTCAGCACCCCTGACCACACGGTGAAAAGTCAAAGCGACACGGCAAGGTACTGCTCCCAAGGGAAAAGTGCAGGCCCACCCTTGGGCTGGAGCGGTTGTGGACCTGTGTCAGGACCTCCTTTGAATCCGGAAAGTCAGAGAATGAGACAGGCAGGATGTCCATGAACCCAGTGGACTAAATTCTTAAATTCTCATAAATTCTCATAAATCTCTTCTGGTCCTCATTTAGCTCAGGTCGGTAAGCACTGAGCAGCCACCCCATCTCAGATCCTGGGGATACAAGATTTCCTGAAGAATCATGGCTTCCCTTGACCCCACAATCTGCTAGGAGAGACAGACCTACAGAGAAGAGTAAGAATAGGGTGATGCGACAGGCTCAGTGGGGAGCCAGGGAGGGCTTCCTAGAAGAGGTGATGCTGGAATTGAGGCTTAATAAGATTGTGTCATTTGCAATCAATGTGCACTTACTGTTGTGCATCTTGCTTTTTCTCTCAGTTATATTTCACATGTGTGTCTCCATGCCCTGATGTAACCTAGATATTTAGTCAGTGGCTGACATTTCATTCATCAAGGGACCAGAGCTGGTTTGAGCCCCTCGTTACTGAACACAGGCCCGTTTCTGGTCTTCATTCCTGTGAACAGGGGCTACAGTGACCACTACAACCATTGTACCCCAGTGGGCTCCTCCCTGCCTCTGGGGAAGCTGCTTCTGAAAAGAGGTCACCCGGGCAGGAGGGGTGACTGTCAGGGACTTGTGGATATGAGTGGGGACAGCTCTGCACCTCTACAGAGAGCCTTGAGGCCTCTGCTAGAAACTGCATCCACATACCCACAACCAGGGAAGCCATCTAAACAGCAAGACCTGAGCCAGGAAACCCAAGAAGTACAGACAATCACAACATATTGGCCATTTGGCCCTTCCAAGTGTCCCCAGGGTTATATGTGGCTTCATCTCCCTCTACCTCTGCCCTCCTTAGCCACTTGCCCCAACAACCTGCTGATGTGACCCCTGTGTGACCACAGGTGATGCTACAGCTGGACCCCCTGGATGCAGAGTGGGGGTGCCAGGTGGACTGACACAGTGGATTGAAAATTCCTTCAGAGTAGGGACTTGCCTGGCCCGGGTTGGTTACTTAACTTTGAATTCCTCTCGAGGTCGAGGCGGTGTCAGGTATGCAGTAAGTGCTCGTTCGCGGTCTGAGAGGCTTAGTACATTCGTACATTGAAAGGGGTCTGCAGAGAGCTCAAAGCAACGAATCCCTGAGAATGAAATGTCGTGCGGCAAGCGGGTATTTTTGAGACAGGTAGGGTACTTCCTGTTACCTCAAATCACACTCCGCGGGCACCTACCCACTCCACATTGCAGTAAGCCTGTCTTACACACGATGAGGTTCTTGGAACAAGGAATGGTTAGTGCAGCCTGCGGATCGAGGCAGCTTGCATGCCAGGCCCCCTGCACCCTCGCACCTGGGGTCGCAGAAGGATACCAGAAGGATAGATATGAAATTAAATGTGTTACGAGGAAGGGGAATGGGAGGAGGGACAGGGATAGAAATTACATTTCTAAAGGTGAAGTCCTAGGGTCGGGGTGGGGGGTGGGCTTTTGAGCTTTGAGCCATGTGCTGTTTTTTGTATTCAAAAATTGAAATTAATTTTAATTATTTTGGGAAAAGAACATGGTTTGGGAGGGCTAGTAGGGAGAGACGAAGAGTAATCAGAGGACAAGGTGAGGGCTGTTAGGAAGGGGTGTGGCCAGAAGGCATTCTTAGAGTATGTTTGATTCTGTGCAAAATGAGATTTTGGAAAGCAGCAAAGGACTGCATAGAAATCAGCTACAGTTCAAGGAAGCAACTGCTTATTGCATCCAACTGGGAGAGTCAGAGACACAGAATCAGAGCTGAAGGGAAACTCAGAGGTCACAGCATTCACTAGTTTTAGACTGGAGACCCAGAACTGCACTACTTGTTCAGGATCCCATGTCAGTGTGGAAAGATCGAGAGCAGACGCCCACTGGTCAAGTCTGATGCTGGTCTTCGGTGGAGGGTGACATAGAGAACCTTGGCTTCAGACACACATCCAAGTGGCCTGGGGACCAGGGAGGCCATTGTCCCGGTGAGAGGGCCAGGGAGGGGACTATAGCAAACAGCCAATTGTCACCAAGGTTCCCAAGACAGGGTGGGAAGCAGGACATCCTCCAAGACAAGCCTGAGCCTGGGTGCGTAGAGCTGCCCCCTTTCAGCGGTGCCCGTTCTGCCTGGCCTCCCAGTGTGTCTGCTGGCATCTGCCTCTTGTCTCCTCTCCGGAAGACTAAAGGGATCCCAGCCTGCAGGTTTTGTCTCTTCCCTTAGGACAACAGACTTGAGGCTCTGCAGACAGTGGAGAGCCCAGTAACATATGCCACATGCACATCCATGTGCCTTGCAGGGCACAGGTGCCTCAGCATCGAAGCACACCAACAGCCCCCGGAGGCTCACAAGCCCGCGGGGACTGCGCGATGCACTGCCATGTGCCTGTCTGTCTGTGCTGACACAGTTCCTGCGCTGTGCTGAGCTGCCTGCCGGGCCGAGGTCTCAAGTCCCAGCCCGAGGTGGTTTCCCTGGCAGCCCTGCTCTCCCTTGCACCAGGGCTCCTCCGCTGAGTGTGCCTGAGTGTACAGTGCACGCTCGCTGTGGGCGTGGAGCCGGCTCACTGTTCTCACCTGGCAGGCCCTGCTTATGGCTCCCAGCCTGGGGGAGAACTTCCCTTTGCAAAGTTAGATAACAGGCCGGGCTCTCTGTCAGAGGATTGGCGCGGTGGCTCCACGTGCTGCAGCTGGCACAGGGCCAGGCCCGCCCTGCTAGGCAGCGGGAAGGGAAGGCCTGGCTGCAGCCGGAGCTGGCAGGTGGCCCAGCTGGGGGTGGACGGGCGGGCTGGGGTCCGTGCTGCCCATTGGCTGCCTCGGGCTCCTGCCCCGCCCGCCTCCAGAGCTTGCGGCTCCTCAGCCAGCTCCTGCCTCTACAGCTGCCTCTGAACTCCCAGAGCAAGCTCCTCCTGCCATGTCGAGCTGCGACCGGATCGGAGTGGCCCCGGCCATGGACATGCCTGAGGTCCTCAAGTCTCTGCTGGAGCACTCTCTGCCTTGGCCAGAGAAGAGAACAGGTAGGAATGGAGGTGGCCTCCATTGGCTGGCCACCCAGGTGCCTAAGGGGTGGGGGCAGCCAGAGCACAGTGGCAGGACAGGCATCTCCAAGCTAAGGGAGGGCCCCTTGGTCCCTTCCTGGGCAGGAGGAAGGTTGGGGTGCAGAGAGACACACAGTAGCGAGTGCCACTGCAACTCAGGAACTGTGCCCTAGGCCTGCGAGCTTGGGGAAGCCACAGCCAGTGAGTGGCCACTGACAGGTGCTGTGCTCATGTGGGACAAGGACGGGACCAGAGGGCTCGGCTGAGAAAACGCACTGGACGCTGATGCTTATTAAGCTCCCTTGCTGTGCATGCTGAGGTGGCAGAGACTGGCAGGCTGGAGACTCGGTAGTCTCCTGTCTGGAGAAGAGGCTTTCCTCCATGCTCCTGCTTCAGCTCCCGCTCGCTGGAGGGCTGAACCCATGGATGGGAGGGAAGCTGTTATGTAACAGAACTACAGGCTCAAAGCCCGGGTTCCTAGGATACCACGGGCAAACATGGGGCGAGGCAGCCAGCAGAGGAGGGCGTGGACCCTGGGGCAGAGCCAGCAGCCAGGCCCAGGTGTCTCCCAAGTCCTGCCCGAGAAACCCAAGGCCATGGCTAGCTTTGAGGGACACCTGCTCAGGATATCCCTTCCCCCCCAGAATAAATATTCCTCCCAGTCCCCTCTGTTCTTAGACATTGGGGGCTCATACCCAGTTCCTCATTGCTCAAACTCCCCAGGTACCTATAAAGGAGCCTAGCTGTCCTCTGCTGCCCAAATCTGACTTAGGAGCCCCGGTGTCCCCTCAGGAGACCCCCCTCAGGCCTCTCTCTCACAGACATCTGCTGTTTTTCATTACTGGGGAGCCCTGGTTGCCCCCGCACAACTTCCTTCCGCTGGACCCTCAGCCCACTCCAGAACTCTAGAGCCTGGGGACAGATGCCCATGGGGAGCTGGGCTCCAGGAAGCAGGGGTGGCAGGCTTGGCTCCCTGGAGACACTGCCTGAGGGATGAAGGTGGGTCCCAGCGCTCAGGGAGGGGTCCCCATGGGCTCTCACGGAGCTCTGGGCTTGGCCCCACAGCCCCCACCCTATGGTTTTGAATGCAGTCCAGGCCACCCTGGGAGGCGGGCATCACAGGAGTTCCCATGCCCGCCTAGCACTCAGGACCCCAGCTGCTCAGCAGAAGAAGCCCGTCTCCTCAGGACACCCTCAACTCGGCCAGTGGATGAGCCGCAGCTGACTTTTTCTTGCCATCTCTGATCGGCCCATGTGGGCCGGTGAAACTGAAGTCCTTACAGTTAGAGGTAGGGGGTGGGGGCTCCCTTCAGTCCAGGGCACACAGGGAGTGGCTGGGCTGCCCGCGGCTTGTAGGGACAGCTCCTGGCTGGCCGGAAGGGTTCTTGGGGGCAACTCAGGGCGCTGCTCCTCTGATGAGGATGACAGAGGCTTTGAAGTGTGGCAGCAGCTGCTGGTCGCTGGCTCCCAGCTGGTCCACAGAGCCCCGCGACAGCCGGAAAGCCCCCATCGCACACTGTTGATGGGCAAAGTCGGGTCCAGCGCTGAGAGGACTTGCCCAAGGTCTCAGGCAGAGCTGTGCCAAGAGCTGGCAAGCCCTGACTGAGGATCAGCTGGTCTGGTACAGCAGGGTTGGTCAAGTGGCGTGGGCCAGTGTCTTGGCCACCTCCTCTGAGTGGTATCACTTCTCCATGTGGTATCTCGCTGAGAGTCAGAAGCATGGGGCCCTGTGGGATTGACAGATACCAATAGGTGGATAAAATGAGGTGTCAGTGTACCCCACAAAGACTGCACTCACATTGCTGCCCCCAACCCGCAATCACCACTTTCCAAAGCTCCCAGATTCTCTAAATCTTTTATGAAAATAAAGGTATCTATCTGAAAAGCAATATACCTTGGTGGAAAGAGAGCACACACAGCACGCAGAACTGGAATTCCCAGCAGTCATGTAGCAAGCACTTTAAAAGTTCCGGATGCCGCAGCCTCCCTCCCTGTGTCCCCCACTCTGGCTTCCACCTGTGGGAGGAAGACAGCTGAGGTACCGGTTGCCCTGGCAACAGTTGCCCTCAGGATGGCTTACCCTTTGCTTTGGTGTAAAAGCGGTGGTTTCTCGTGGGGGACTGAGACCTGTTAACAAACTCCCCAGTTTCTCCAGCCCAGCGGCTGTGCTTCAGCACACATTTAGGTCACGTGCAGAGCGTACCTTGGGTCCACGAGAGAATTTCAGAGGAAAGCGTGCGGGGTGTGAGAAATTCCAGGTGTGCTCTTGTGAGACTGTGTTCTTCCTGCAGCCTCTCATTCCATTTTCTAGTCTCAAGGATGCTCCCTGAGACCAACCTTGGGCTGTCTTCCTCTCCCTTTTGCCCCCTACCCCAGCTTGTGCAGACAGACCTCCACCTCTTTCCTGACCAGACTCCAGCCTCCCTTGGCTTCAGGTTACAATGGTCACCTGGCAGCCCCTCACTCTGGGCCACTAGTTTGACCAACTTTCCTGTGGGCAGAGAAATCTACATCCAGCAAAAGGGTGGGTCTGTATGCCAAGCCCTGACTCAGTTTGAGGGGAACTGCCTCTGGGCCCTGATCTCTCGACTATTCTTCCTGCTTCTGCTCCTGCTCTTTCTTCCCAGGATCCTCTTCCAAACAGCAACTCTGTTCCAAACTGCTCACTCTCTCACTTTCTTCTCCAGCTTTTTGAAAGACCCCGCTTCTCTTAACCATAATGTTAGCTCTTTACATCCATTCCTTCCTCACCCTATAGAGCCTTGGCTGTGCTCAGAAGCCAATCCCCCATCTTTCTGCCAGTTTCGGTCACTCTGGCCTCCTTTCTAGGGAGCCAGGCAGCATGAAACACACCCCAAGGTTGAACGAGGCCTTCGCCTGTTCAGTGGAGCAGGCAGGGTCCTCATCTTGGGGAGCTCCTAACTTGACACTGATGGGTCACCTGGCAAGGTATTCTAGACATACCTCTCTCTCTATCCCCATCTGTAAAAAGCGAGGAAAGAATACCTGATTCCTAAGCTTGTTCCTGGGATTAAATGAGTTATCCCACATGAAAGCGTTTGCAAACTGTGAAGTCTCACACTATACTCTCTGTGAAGGGCAAAGAGCAGCTGGTCTTGGCCTTCTGCTCCTTCCATCGACATTGTATTTGCAGTCTGACCCTCATTCCCTCCTTCCTTTGAAGCTTCTCCTTAAAAGAACTGAATGTCGCAAGTTTGTGCCACACACGTAGGGCCACCTCCTTGGAAACTTGGAAACGTGTGCTGAGGGTCTTGGGGGCATGATGCCATTGGCCCTTCACCAAACTGGACAGCCCAGCTGGAAGGGCGAGAGACAGAGCTGAATGAGAACAGGCTGGCTCTCAAGGGGACTTGATGGGACAGAGGCAGGGGTGCGGAGGAGGAGCCTGGGCAGCCTCCTCTTGGAGGACTGAGCTAAACAGGATGAGAGGGTGGACTTGGTGCAGCCAGCGCCATCCTGAGTGGGGCCTTGGTAAGATACATGTGGTCACCTCCCCTCCCAGCCTGGGGTAACCAGGCAAAACAGAGAAGTCCTCAAGTTTGCTTGCAGGGAAGAGGAGTGTGAGGGGGCCGTCCTTGTGCTGGAGGCTTAGCTGCTTTAGTCCTCTCTACCACCTCCTAAATGGCGAGGAAACCCTCAGGGCCAGTATGCAGGCCAGCCTCTCTACCTTGTTCCCACTGGCGGGGTTCAGCTGTCTTCTCTGTCCTGTCACCAATGAAATAGGAGAAACTCCTTGTCACTGGCTGCCAGAAACTGACGGCAGTGTCCAGGAGCACCCCCTTCCAGATGGTGTTGCATCTTGACAGGCCTGACCCAAGGCCAGGCTGCTCAAGGAATGAACCCTAAATTGAATGGCCACTGTTTTCTGAGCATGAGCTGGGAGTCGTGCCAAGTGCTTTGACATCACGCCTGTGAAATGGCTTTGCAAGGGGGGTGTGATCATACACTCTACAGATGAGGAGACTGAGACTCAGAGAAGGGAAGGCCACATAGTTGTCAGGGGTGCCAGCTCAGCTCCGCCGGCTCCCAGGCTCGTCTCTGCTCATGGGGTGCCGGGGCCTCTGGAACCCCGTCTCAGGGTAGCACTTCTTTGGTCATCTGTTGCTTTTTCAACACTTGTTCATTAAGTGTTTGCTACGCTTATGGTCTGGAACTGATGCAGGACAGGGCAAATTTCCCCAAGTGGCAGGGAGACCAAGCCCAGTACCAAGAGAAGAAGGGGGTCCTTTGGCAGAGGGCGTAGAAAGAATTCAACATGCATGCCAAAGTTGGAGTCAAAGGCAAGTATTAGAAAAGGGGTAACACTCCACAGAGTGTGATCTCCTCTCAGAGGCAGAGAGTGAGAAAGACAGTGAGAGACAAAGAGAAGGCACTGAGAGGGACCCTAAGTGTTCCGAGAATTCAGTGTGTCATTCTTTAGTTCCCATTTCTGTTGATAAGGACATACAGTGAGGAAGGTGAAGAGTATGTAGCATTAAAAAGTAAGAATATGTAGAGTGATGAAAGGCCTGCTGGCAGTTCCCAGCCTTGAATCCTTAGGTTCCCCATGGTTTTAGCCGAGTGACTCTTGGTGCCTGTTCCCCTTCACAGGTGTGGAGAATGGGCTGGTAGCAATCCCAGCAGAAATCTTCCTTTGTTCTGAAGGTGTCCTCCTAGTCAGGCTACAGGGCTGATGAGCATATTGCAGTCTCTGATTGTGGCTTGATTAAAATTTTAATTCTCTTGCATCCTCCCTACCTTAGCATGAATGAGACACACAGGGCTCCGCTCACCTGGCGGTTGGATTCCATAGGGAAAGACAGCAGACAATAGCAATCAGGAATCAGGGCCAGCCTCTCAGAGGGAGTGATATTTAAATCAAGGCCTAGGTGAGGAAGAGCCAGAATTTTAAGGCTGAGGGAACAGCTCCTGCAAAGGCACTTTCCTGGGGCAGGAAAGACATGTGTCTGAGCAACAGAAGGCCACTGTGGCTGCAGAAGGTGAGCAATGGAGAGAGAAGAGGTGGGGTTGGAGAGACCTTAAAGAGAAAGAGCCTGCAGGGCCTTGAAGGTCTTAAGGAGAAAGAGGCTGTCATCTCTGTGTGCAAGGCCCTACCCACTCCCATTACTCTTGGGGAAGTGGCAGGTGGGGAGGAATGAGTTACTCCCAGAACAATCCAAAATGGAATTATAGTAAGAGTCAACTTCAACTGAGCACTTGCTATGCACCAAGTGCTGCTCACAGCAGTGCCTAAACTGATTCCTTTACTTCTGACACTCAGGCACAAAGAGGTTAAGTAACTTGCCTGAGGTCACACAGTTAGAAATCTTGAAGCAGGAATTAGATCCAGATGATCTGGCTCAAAAGTCCATACCCTAACATGTACCACCAACACAGCTTGCACTGGAGAACCCCTGGCCGTCTGGCAGTGGCTGTTGAGACATGGCAGAAGCTAGAAGTGAGGGCTTCTTTCTGCAAATGGTCCCTCTTGGGAAAGCTCTCCATCTGTAATCTGAATCCTGGGAGTGGGCAAAAAGCAAGCCAAACAGGAAACTAGTACTCTTGAGAGTATTGAAGAGATGGGCAAGAGTTAGTGAAGAGCCTCCACCCACCACTCCTGCATTAGAACACAGTGAGACCAAGGTACAAAGCTCAGCCGGGAGCTATGCAGCCACAGGTATGTGGGCTCAAAAGGAGGCAGCTGTTGGCCAGACTACTGCTAGGGGACTTGCCATGTTTGTCATGCCAGGTTCAAATGTGAAACACAATGACTTATTTAATGTTAATAATGTTCCAAATGTATAGGACTTGGCTCTGGAACATTATATTCCTCCTACCAGCACCAACAACAAATGAGCCAACAAATATTTACTGAGTTACTACCCTGAACAAAGCTTTGCACTCTCCTGCATTTGGTATTGACAAAGCGCACAGAGAGCTGGGCTTTGTAAGAGTTCAATCGAAGCCTTATCATGGTCCTGCTCTTATACACACCAGGCTTATATTACATACTTCAGGAAGTCGGAAGACGGAGTGGTCCTGTCCTGCCAGATGCTGCATATATGGCCAGAGGTCATTATGAGGTATCTGGCCAAAGGCTCCCATGCTAGAGTTTTAGCTCCTACGAAGTTCAAGTTTAAATATTACTCCAAATTGGTACAAGGGCTTAATGAAAGGTATTTGTTCTTCATGGGCTCAGTTGAATTAGGTTTTTAACTTGGGTTGGTTAGCAAGTTTCTGGAACTTAAAAGGGTAGAATTTAAAGCCAGTCTAGCTCTGGAAAATGTGCCAGCTTATACTCTAGAACTCGACCTCAGCCCCACAGCCTTGTTCCCACACCTTAAATAACTCTACTGACCCAACACAACCCGAGTGTAAGGGGAAGGGTGGAGGCCCCCCCCCCCTGACTCCATGCCACACACTGTTCCAGAAGGGCACTTGACATTGCTTCTCACACATCCTAATAACCACTCTGTGAGGTAAGCATATCCACCTCTGTTTCCAAGAGAAAAATAACTGAGGCTTAGGAAAGATAAGTCACTTGCCCAAGGACACATGGCTTGTCAGTCAGTGGCTATGGGGAGACTCTACCCAGGCCTGCCTCCCAGGCCCACGGAGTCACTGCTGCCCCAACTTCCCTCAAGAAGTGGCTGCATAAAACCCTATTACTAAAGAACATTAAGGTACCTCCTCATACCTTTAAAGCCTTAACCACGTAATAGCATGTTCTTTTTATGGAGTTTCTTTGTAGGGCTCACACACACTGTGGAAAGCAGCTAAATGCTTCTCAACATCTATTTATCCACTAAGAGAAGGGGCAACGCCACACTGTTATTCCCACTTTCCTGACAGGAGCTAGAGGTAGAGAGAGGCTGCTATGGCTTTTCTCTGGTCAGCTGAAGAACGAAGAGGAGAACAAAATGGCTCCAGCCTCCAGGATGGTGCTGTTGACGGCTGCCAGCCAGCGACGTAGCTACTAACCTCCCAGCTTGCAAGTAGGCACGAGAGAGAACATGTTTGTAGTGTTCCCGCACTATTTGTGACACGTCATTTACCCTGTGGTTATCCAGAGAAAAAAACCCTTCTCCGGGGAGTGTCAGTACATGAAAAGAGAACTGAATCAAAACTAACTTTTGAAGACCTCACCTGTTTGTATCTTCTCACTAGTATCACTTGCCTGCTAGGTTGGTTGCTCCAGGCTGGGTGATAAGTGGAGTAGGCATTATCCCTTTGGGATAACTGTAACTTAAAAAATTCTTTACTTCCTCTTACTATGTCCTACCTTTGTCATAAACGAATGTTATAACTTCCCACTGTTATTGTAAATCTTCCTTTAATACCCTGAGAATTTCTCCCCCTTAACATTGTCACGTTAGCCATGAAAATATACATTTAACTCTAATCCAGTAAGTCTCTTCAAGGCCAAACTGGCCATTTTTTTAAAAAGTTTCGTATATTGTTTTGATCAATCTCCTTGGAATGTCCTTTAAAATTTGTTTCTAAAACCCTCTAGGTTAGTTTCTCCTCAAGATAACTTAGTTTAGCCACATACAGAATTCTCACTAACAACTCTGCAATACAAACAGCTTTTCTGGACACAGTTTAGTATTTGCACTAACTTGAGAGTGGCACTGTACTAGCCTCCAGGATAATGGACACGCCAAGCAGTGGATTTGTACCCATTAGTTTTAGGAAAATTACGAAAACTACTATTTGTTGCAGGTTTGCAATTGTGCATGTTACATACACTGGCTCACAGAAACTCAAGAGAAATCCTGCCCTGTCTCTCTTTGACATATAAGGAAAGGAGGCCTGGAGTGGCGAAGCACTTGGCTGGAGGTATCAAGTAAGAAAGTGACTGAAGTCTAATGAGTGTGGCAGTAAGAACTTGAGTTTTGGAGTCAGACTCCATCACCTGCCCCAACCACCACTCAGCATCCCTTCAAACCTCTTGCTTTCCAGGCCTGCTCAGGAGACAATTTCTTTTTCCTCCTCAACACCCAGCAAAATTCTGATAGCCTCAGCCTGACAAGTTTCAGCTAGTTGGGGGTTGCACTCATGTACCTACTCTATGAACCAAAAACTCCATCCTACCATTCCCCCAGCCCAACTGCTGGAAGGCCAAAGCCATTGGCAGGATACAGGATAAACAGGCCAAAGTCCCTGCCCTCTGGGAGTTTAGGCAGGGAGGGTCTAGTATTGTCTGGGTTCAAAGCAGAGTATGATTTGTTCTATAAAGAGGTCCAAAGTTCTAGGCACTGTTTAGAATCAGCTGCCTATAACATTCTCCACATGTGTGCCCCTCAGATTTTACACTTTCGGGTTTTCTAAGGAACTCCCTGGGAGTGTTTATGTTTTGAGAGGAGGTGGTTCTTCCACAAAATGTATAAATGGTACCCTGTGTAAAGGAGTTTGGTTGTGTTTGTCCGTAGGAAAAGGATGGAAAGGTCCTAGAAAGGAACAGAATTTCAGGGCTGTTGCGGACTTTAGAGATTGTCTAGTCTAACCCTTTAATTTTATAAATGAGGAAACAGGCTCAAGTGAAGCAACCGGACTTTCCCAAGGTCACAGCTAGTAAGCGGGAGGACAAAAGCATGTACCCCGGCCCTGGCTCAGAGCTGGGCCCTTTATCTCCACTCCACCCCACCCCACTCCACCCCGGCCTCAAAAATGCTCCCTCCATGCTAGTGTTTATCTGGCCGCCACGCCTGCACCAGAAACCCGGGATCTGTGAGGAACCCGACAGCCCCTTCATTGGCGGCCAAGCCTGCTCCCGCCATCCCTACGGGAAGGGCAAATCGTAGTCCGCCGCCCTGCCCTCAGCCAACCTCTGGGTCGCAAGGGAGGAGGGGTGAGGGCTCGCCTCTGCGTCTTGGCCCCATGACCCTGGGCAGAGTCCCAGGAACAAAAAGGCCCTTCCCTCCTCCCCTTCCTCCCCTCCCCGCCGCAGCCCCGCACGTGCTGCGCCTCGTGCACCAACCCGGGCCCCGCCCCCGCCTTCCATTGGCTGTTCCGCACCTTTCCCCTCTTCCCCCTCCCCGCGCGACTGGACTCGGCTGGGGCTCCACGTGACCCGAGGGGGGCAGGGCCTTGCGGCCCGAGCGCGCTCTCTGATAGGCTCCCCAGGCCGCTCCCAGCCCCGCCTCCCTTCAGTGGCGCGTCCCGAAGGTGACGAGATTGGGATAAGAGGAAAGGGAGAGCGGTTACGGTGGTCTGAGAGGAGAGCGGGGATTATGAAGAAGAAGGCGAAGGTGAAACCTCTGGTAGAGGGAAAGGAGCTGCAGCCGAAGAGGGCCTATGACACAGACTCCAGCAGGCGCCAATCAGGTGACACGGGCGGACGGGGCTGGGCCTTCGGCGTTGCTCCTCACCTGGTCCGGCACGTATCCCACTTACCCCCGGCAGTTTAACCAATCACAGCCCGAAAGGCTGCGCCCGCCCTCTTCACAGGGTGGGCCAATCCAAGGCTGCGATCCGGGGACGCTGGCCTGGCCTCATGAATAATTAATATACCGGAGCCTGTCCGCGGGCGGGGTAGGGATGGAGGGAGGCGGGGTAGGGATGGAGGGAGGCGGGGGAGCTGCTGGGCGCCTGCGCGGTAGCTGCCCGCGTCGTCAGCTGCGGCGGGTCGCACCGCTCCGGCCATATCTCGGGGGGCGGGCGGGGGAGGCGAGGCTTGCGAGCGGAGCGCGGTGCACGATGTCCGACGCGAGCGGCGGAAAGAAGCCGCCTGTAGAGCCGCAGGCAGGGCCAGGCCCGGGGCGCGCAGCTGGGGAAAGGGTCTTGCCGGGCTCCTTCCCACTAGTCCTGAAGAAGCTGATGGAGAACCCCCCGCGCGAGGCGCGGCTCGGTGAGGGGAGGGGGGTCCGCGCGCCCTGGGGCGGGGTTTCTGCAGGGGCGGGCCTTGCGGGGGCGGGGTCGGGGAGGTCGGAGGTCCTGGTGAAGTGGCCCCGCGGAGGGGGATGGGGCCAGAGATGACTAGGGTTTTGGGGGGTGAGGCAAGAAGGTTGGGAGGAGAAGGTTGGGGGCGAGAGAGGTTGGGTTAGATGGGCGTTGGCGGGGAGGCTGGGTCTGGAAGGAGAGGATGGGGGGGGATCGCGGAGGGGGGTTCTTTGGGGCAGTCTGGGCGCGCGCGACATGTAGGGGTTACTCAGCAGGCTGACGGGGGTCGCAGCAGCCACTTAAATCACGCTCCAGGGCGCCTTCTCTGGAGACAACTGCATCAGAATCACTTGGGATCCTTGTGTAGAATGCCAGTTACTGGGCCCCACCCTTCACCCACCGAATCTGCAGCTCCTGGGACAGGAATTCGCATTTTAAGGAGCCCCCCACCTCCGCGATTCTGAAGTCCGCTAAAGTTTGGGAAGCGCTGATTTACATGGCAAATTGGTTTTGCGTATGGCCTTGCTCTCTCCTGGGAGGAAGACCTGTCTTCATCGCCACTACTAGGTACACACTGGAGATTTTCTGGAAGTGTTCCTATGGGGTGCTGCCAAGGTGAGGGAGGGGTGTCAAGAGAAGGGATGCAAGGTGCCTTCTGAAGTGGCGAGTGAGGTGAGGCAGGTAGAGAGATGAGGGTCAGAATGAGGCCACCAAGGCCCTTCACCGGGTTGATTGGGGCTGACAGTAGACCTTGGGGTCACAGTGGCAGGGCTGGGCTGCTGCTTGTTTCCTAGGCCCCAAAAGTCCCTGGGGTTTATGTGGAAAGCAGGTTTGGCCTTGGTTTTTCGGCCAGGGAACATGAGGTTAAGGGAGCAGGAGGAATGCCACCTATTGTAGTTTAAGGTGCAGAGAGGTATGCTTTTAATCTGAGACCTTTGACTTCCCAGGAACCATCAGTGTGATTTAGAGATTTGGAAAGGTATAGGCCTTCTGTGAATTATGTGTCTTGAGGAATTAATTATTTTTTAATTGCCATTTTTCTTCCTTTCTGGGTGTGTTCTGAGGCTTCCATTCCTATGGCTTGTCACTGTTGGGTTATAAATAGCTTCAGCATATCAGGTGAGGCCCGTTTACTGTCTGCTTTGGGACCTCATGTGCACAGACCATGTTGTTTGTTTTTAAGGCAATGCTTTGTTCCAGATTTGGGGCTGAGAGGAGTTGCTGGGACAGGTGTACACATCTATCAGGTTCTTGTTCAAGGTTACCAAACCATCTATAACGGTGGTTCTACTTTACATTAATGTGCTCACAAAGCACTTTGACAGAATCTTATTTAGTGTTCCGCAACAGTCCTAAAGGTTATTATCCCTACTTCCCAGATGAGGAAAGTTGAGGCTCAGAGATGTGAGAGTGCTTTCTCAATGTCACATAGCTAGGCTTTGTAACTCAGTCTGGTGCACTTCGCTGTATCCCTGGCAACCAATGAGGTCACTCCTTGTGACCTGAGTGATGAGCCTTGTTCTTTATCATCTTTTACAATTAAACCTCCAGCTTATGAAAACACTGAGGCTAGGCAAAACCTGGAACTTATTGTTACTTGTCCTTTGGTTGAAGTGTTTTCCTATCTCCTCCTTTCTGTCTCCTTTGATCCCATGATCCCACCCAGTTGGATCACAGTCATTTTGGAACAGAACAGAGAGTCAAGATCTGGGGAGGAGAACGGTGAGGCCATCTGGCCCACCCAGCCCACCAAAGCTTGGCTTTCTTACTTCCCACCTGGTTATCAACCAAAACCCAATACAGAAGGCAGTTGCAAGAGTTCAGGTTAATTTATATTAGAAGCCATGACCAAATTCTGTTGAAACCTCCACCTTCTTAACTCACTGGGTGTGTTCATTTTTACTGTCCCAACAGACTGTGTTTTGGCTGGCTATGGTCTAGGCCCATGCATGACTAGTGTATTTCCAACATAATCATATTCGATTTCTCTTTTTCACTTCAGAATCCATAGTTCAAAGTTGTCTCCCTCAATTTGAAAACCCATGAACTTGTCATGATTTCATCTCCCACTTTCTTGATTAGTCTCCCTGTCACTTTGATTTCCTTCCAAACTTGTCACATTTCTCTCATCTTTTTTTTCCTAATTTTCCCTTTCTTGGATATCCATGTAGGGTAATTTTGTGACTGAGACAATTAGGTGGAATCCAGTCCCTGCTAATTGATTAGTTTTGGTTTAAATGAGAGAGAGCTTTCTTCTTCAGCTCCACGCTTTCTTTTTTTTTTCCCCCCCAGAAAGTCTTGTCTGCTTATTCAGGGATAGACAGTCTCTTGAAATGGTTGATCTGAAAAAGGTCCTGAAAAGACAGCTCCAGGCCCTCTGTATCTGATAAACCTACAGGGAAACTGTTTGCAAACCCAGCGGTTTTCATTCAGTATACACATTTTCTCATTTCCATGGGCCACCATCTGTCTACTCTTGCCTTGGCCCCAAGATCTAGAAATGCATCAGGCACAGTCCCTGCCCTCAGTGAGCTCACAGCAGAAATGAATGCCTGGCACTTGCCAGGAATTCTACAAGACACTTTCAAATGTTATCTCTAGTGTACGCTAAAGTCGCATATCACAGCAACTGGGTGGCAGAGCTGGGATTTAAGCCCTAGGCTGGATTGTTATGGAGAAGCATAGCAGAGGGGACAGGACAGAACACAAATATTCTTGGCTTGGGGAATCAGCTCTTTCCTATTATTTGGATAAGATATCAGTAAGGCTCAGAAACTCCTATTTCCTCCTTATAACTTCTCTCTGGCAGATGCTAATCCCACAGCTCCTTCTGAATTAACCCTGGGACCACATTAGGACTTGGAGCTTGTGACTATTTTGGGAAGTCCTGGCACAGATGAGGGCAGGCTGCTTTCTCTAAAAGAGATCAGTGGGCTTGGGTCAAGCATTGGCTTATAACTGGTGAACGCAGTGGGCTCAGAAAGATGGGCATCCCTGTGATGTTCATTGCTCGCCTCCTGGGATTGAGTTACGCTCTTGTGTGGTGTCTCATCACAGATTTTGTGTCTACAGATAAGGAAAAGGCGAAGGAGAAGCTGGAGGAAGACGAGGCTGCAGCAGCCAGCACCATGGCCGTTTCAGCCTCCCTCATGCCGCCCATCTGGGACAAGACCATCCCGTATGATGGCGAGTCCTTCCACCTGGAGTACATGGACCTGGATGAGTTCCTGCTGGAGAATGGCATCCCCGCCAGCCCCACCCACCTGGTTCAGAACCTGCTGCTGCCTGTGGCAGAGCTAGAAGGGAAGGAGTCGGCCAGCTCATCCACGGCGTCCCCACCATCCTCCTCCACCGCCGTCTTTCAGCCCTCTGAAACCGTGTCCAGCACAGGTTGGTGATGGGGCTTTGAACAGGATCAGCTGTCCTGCCCAAGGAAGTCCACTTCCTACTGAGGGCTGCTTGTGGCTGCATACCCAGTGAGCCCCTTTTCTTAGGGAAGGGCCTGGTGGTAAAACTCTTTGCTCTCCACCTGTACGCACAGTCCCTGAGGCTGGAGATGGAACCAGCAGTCGCATCAGTGGCCGTGGGAGCCTTTCTGTGCTGCAGGCGGTCAGGGCAGCAGACCGAGCCTTTCCAGTCCAAGTCTTCGAAGGGTAGAATTCCCATTCTGCGTTTTCTCAGTGCAGCTCTTTGCCCCACATGCACTTTGCCACAGATTATTGGGACGCTCAGGCAATAATAATAATAATGCCAGCTAACGTTTATTTAGCAATTACTCTGGGCCGCGCATTAACGTGTAATCCTCACAAGAACCTTATGAGATTGATACTATTATTGTGTTTTATAGGTGAGGAAACTGAGAACTTAAGTAACTTGCCCAAGGTCACACAGCTGGTAGGTAGTAGAAACAACACTTGAATCCAGAATGTCCGACTCCACAGCCAGGTACTGCTTTAGCACTGGTGCAAAACAGGCATCACCTTTGGGGTCCCTTCTTTGTCCCCTTGTCCTTTTTCTCTTTTACCTTTGGGGGTTGGTTGGTTTGCTTTCATGCTCCTCAGTCATGAACCCTCCAGAGAAGGCATGGCCCCTGTTTCAGGGGTCTCTGCAAAGCTTTCTGCAGGCTCAGTTACAGGCATACAGCCTGATGGCTCCTAGAAAGACCCCAGGAGCTGGTGTGGAACCCAGGGACCCCATCCCCCCCAAATTCTCATGCTTTATTTTTTTAATTTTACCTTTAATTGTGGGAAGATTTTTAAATACAAGAGTAAGACTACTATGATGAACCTCTGTGTAACCATCACTCAGCTTCTGTAATTCTTAACTCATAACCAACCTTGTTTTATGTAACCTTTTCCATTCTCCTTACCTGATTATTTTCAGTCAAATCTTAGAAGTTACATTATTTCATCCATAAATATTTTAATATGTATGTAAAATATAAGGATTTTTTACAAAACATAACAAAGTCACCAATTTTACATCTGAACTTGACAATAAATCCATCAGCATTCAAATTTCCAAAAAGTCATCTCATGGATGTTACTGTTGTACAGTTTTTTTGAGTTAGCATCCAAATAAAACCCACACATGTTGGATTTTTCTGACTATATTCTTGTAGTGCCATTTAACATGATTCTCTGCCCTTTGTTTGTTTGTTTTTTCTATAAATGGGTTAGATCTAGAGGCTTTAGCTGATTCCAGCCAAATTGTTTGATGGCAGCTTTTTTTGTGTGCTGTTGAGGTTGTCCTAGAAGGCTGGTTTCATGTATGGGTAGGAGACGAGCTAGAAGTGAGCCCCAACTTGTACCTTAGACCACCTAGGTGGCATTCACCTTTGATTTTGTTTTTACGTAAACCTTCTTAATGAAGTATAGTGTACAAAAGTGCCCACATCATAAGTACACCACTCAATGAATATTTACAAAGTAAACCCGCCTGTGTGACTACCACCCAAATCAGGAGATAGAATTCTCTTGGTGTTCCGAAAGTGTCTTGTGACCCCGATCAGTCATTACTCCCCAGAGGTGATCACTATCCTTATTTCCATCACCAAAGTTTCCTTTTGCTTGTAGAGGAACATTCTATAAATGGAATTGTATATTACATCCTTTGTTTTTAAGTAGTGTATGTTGATTACATTTATACTCACTCATAGCTTTCTACTCTCTATACTCTATACTCACTTTCAGAATCTCTTTACACTAACAACATAGATTTTGTGCTCGCTTCGGCAGCACGTATACTAACAATATAAATTTTCAGAACACATTTATGGAATATCGTGACAGAAAAACCACAATATAGACAAAGTAATATTTATATTGAAGAATTGTACACATGGTAGGAATGAAGGTAGAATTTTCTGTCTTAATTTTCCAGTTCCTTCTGTAGGAAAGATGAGTAGTGTGTATTCTTTCATATCTAGCTTCTTTCCTCAACTTCGTGAAAATCTTTTGTTGTTGCCTGTAGCATAGTTTGTTCACTTTTATCACCAAATGGTATTCCATTGTATGACCATACCACAGTTTATCCATTCTGCAGGTGATGGACATTCGAGGAGCTTCTAGTTTCAGTTATACACAACACCACCATGAACACTTGTGTGCATGTCGTTTGGTAAATATTTGTGCACAAACCAGTTGGGCATTTACCTGGGAGTAGAATGCCTGGGTCGTTGGACGTGCGTGCATTCAGCTTTTGTAGCTACGGCCAGATAGTGTATAAAGTGATTGTGCCCACCAGCGGGGCTTCTAGTTGTCAGCCTTTGGTACCTTTGCTATTTGTTCTGCAGGTATAGAGTTGGCAGCCGCATTGGTCCCTGGTCATTCACTCCTCTGATGCTCAGCCCTCTTTGTAATTAACCTCCCCAATTAAATACAATGAGTTTATGTGCGTGACCCAGTGAACACCTAAGTTTGAATAATGTCATACTTCTGCTCAGAACCCACCAATGGCTTCTCCCATTTCAAGGGAAAAGTCAAAATCAGTAGCACTATTGACATTTGGACCAGATGATTTTTTTTTGTTGGAGTAGAGGGAGGGACTGTCTTATACATTATAGGGTGATTAGCAGCATCCTTGGCTTCTACACAGTAGAACACCCTCCTCTCCACAGTCCCTGCATGGCCTGATGTCCCCTACAGGACAAAATTGTTCACTATTGAGAACCACTGCTTTATTGAGACTAAAGGTCCTATATTTTCTGTACTTGACATGTCCCATTACCCTTCCGTGTCATTCATCCACTCCAGCTACACTGGCCTCCTCTGCTGTTCCTCAGGTGTATCGGTAGGTGCCTGTGTACATACCAGTGTACTCCACGTTCACTCTTTTTGAAATGTTCTCTCAAATATTCACATGGCATCTCACGCTTTTATAGATATTTTAAATTTATCTTGCGTGATGTCAGCCTTCCCCACTAGAATAGCACTCCACGAAGGCAAGATTTTTACTTGTTTTATTCATTGCTTTGTCTTTGCCAGAATAGCATCTGGCATACAGTAGGTGTTCAGTAAATTTTATTGACTGAGTAATTATTTTGTGTATTTTTATCAGCATTGAATGAGTAGGCCAAAGGTCTAGGGTTTTTGTTTGTTTGTTTGTTTTGTTTGTTTGTTTGTTTTTTAAAATAACTTACCTCTAACCACCTGTGAATTCTGAAAGTCCCTTTAATCCAAGGTCCACTATAAAGTGGCAGCCAAGGAGGGTGGAGAAGAACAAGGATTCAGAGTCAGCCAGACCCAGCTTCAAATTTTGTTTCAGTCACTTATCACCTGTGTGTCTTTGAGAAAACCATGTTGTTTCTCTGAGCCTTAGTTTCCTCATCTGTAAAATAAGGCGAACACCCATCTTGCTTTCAGAGTTGTTATAAGACTAAATGAGCACGATGACTGATACGTCTCTAGGTATCCAAAAATGGAAGGCATTTCGTTATTCAGTCTGTGTCCCTAACCCATTATAGTTCATGGAGAGATTCAGCTGTTTCTTATTACTTGAGAGTTTGAAACCACAGGAAGTTAAGGGGTATAATGATTTAGTGTTTGCTTAACATTTCTGGGGGGAAGAAACAATCGGAATATCCTGTCTTTATCAAGGGCCTCTCTTTCTTTTTGAGCATTTTGTCCATAAAGGGAAACATTCTTTCCACGTTTGTGTTGTCGAATCGAATCGTGTATGCCCATCTGGCTTAGGGGCTGTTGGTGGTGTGGTTTTTCTTTCCTCTAAGTGGCGGTGGCTGTGCAGCATTGAGATTCAAGCAGGTGTCTGTGTGTGATGTGAATCTTCACTGTCCAGTGGGCTGCTTTGGGACCCTTGCTTCTGTGTCTTTCAGAGTCCTCCCTGGAAAAGGAGAGGGAGACACCCAGTCCCATCGACCCCAATTGTGTGGAGGTGGACGTGAACTTTAATCCCGACCCTGCGGACCTTGTCCTCTCCAGCGTGCCGGGCGGGGAGCTCTTCAACCCTCGGAAGCACAAGTTTGCAGAGGAGGATCTGAAGCCTCAGCCCATGATCAAAAAGGCCAAGAAGGTCTTTGTCCCCGATGAGCAGAAGGTAACCTGGTATCCATAGAAATGAAGGTACAGCATTGGTTCAAGAACTGAAGGACTGTGTTTCCTCATGGTGGATTTTATCTGGAGGCTCCTCCCTCCCTTGGACCCCATTTAGAAAGGCATGAGTTCAGAGCACAGAGCCATATCCTGCAGCAATTTGTAGAAGGAAAGGGAGTCAGGTGTCATTTGGCCCCAGTATGGCTCCCTGTAGCTTCTGTTTCCTTACCAGCCGGTGACCATGTCGATGTCCCTGCTTCGCTGGCCTTAGCCCAGCCTTTGGGCAGGAGCTCACTAGGCCACAGGAACTGGGCTGAACCAGCCCTTGCTTTGAAGGACAAAAGATTATCATATGTTACCATCCCCAGGGATGCGCAAGCAGCTTTCAGGCTGATGGTTTTATAGGAATTGGGAAGGGGAAGGAAAAGAGGATTTGCAGTTTTTCCATCTTCTATGGAAAACTCACAGGAAGGACTTTTCATCCAAGCTTTGGAATCAGGCGGACCTGGGTTCAGAGCCCACTTTGTTACCTAGAACTAGCTGGGCCTCAGGTTCCTCATCTGTCAAATGGGAATAACCATACTTGCCTCTCAAAAGGTTGAGGCTTTCAGAATAATGACGATGAAAGTGCTCTGCCTTCATGTGTTCCTTACTGTAGACCAGGCACTGTTATAAGCACCTTGTACATATTAACTCACTTAATCCTCAAACAACTTTATGAGGTAGTTACTGTTATTATCCCCCATTGTAAAAATGAGGGACCTGAGACATTGAGAGGTTAAGAAATTCACTGCTAGTAAGGGGCAGAGCTAAGATTTGAACTCAGGACTGGACCTTTCCCGCAACTGAAATAGAGGCAAGCTGTAGACAGTGTGTTTATGTTGGAGTGGCACAGAGCAGGCTCCCAGGAAGTGGAATCTCGTTCCCTCCACCACTTCCTACCAAAGGGCCTTGTAACGCACCCTGGGGAAAGGGCAGGGCCCCTCGCTGTCCTCGGAACATGCAGCTCCTTCCCCCGGTCCCAGCTTGCTTTCCGGCTGTCCCAGATGAATGATAAGAGGAATCTGGGGTGTGGAGTGCTGGCCGAAGGGGAAAGGTGGGGGTCTCTCATGGGGAGAGAGGAGAGACCCACAGAGGACACTTCCCCACAGGATGAAAAGTACTGGACAAGACGCAAGAAGAACAACGTGGCAGCCAAACGGTCCCGGGATGCCCGGCGCCTGAAGGAGAACCAGATCACCATCCGGGCAGCCTTCCTGGAGAAGGAGAACACAGCCCTGCGGACGGAGGTGGCTGAGCTACGCAAAGAGGTGGGCAAGTGCAAGACCATCGTGTCCAAGTACGAGACCAAGTACGGACCCTTGTAACCCGTGCCCTTGCCCGGGTGGCGCTGCCTACACCTCAGCCCTCTACCTGGGGGCTCCCTGAAACCCCACACACATGTGGAGACTTATGACTCGTCACGGGCAAATGGTGGCGCACCTGCTCCAGGAGCGGTCACGTTCAGCTTCATTATCACATGGCCGGCGCACGTGGCGACTTCCCTGGGGAGCCAGACTCCTCACTGGTGGAGATGCGAGGGAATCGACACAGACGGGTGCATCAGCCTTAGTTTCTATTCTTGGATGTCCCAATCAAATCAGGAGGGACCTCTGGAGCACAGATCTTTCACGGGGCGCTCAGGCTGCCCTGACTCTTCCTCAGCCTCCAGCCTGGGCCACGGGGGCCTGTCTCTGCAGAATGAGTCCATCGTTGTCGCCCTTACGTCTTCTCAGGTAGCAGGGCGCATTTCCATGTGAGCTGTGTCTGTGGTCCACCTCACCCTCCCTGGAAAGGCTTTGAGAGGAACATCCGTTCCCACCTCCCTCAGAGGTACAGATGCACCAGCTCCTCCATAGTGTCCGCATGGGTGCCAGGCCACAGGAGCAGGGTCTCTGCACAGCCCGGGATGGGGTTTGGGTTTGGGGGCTGCAGCAGAAGTGCAGCCAACCATTCTTAGCTCCCTCACCCCTTTACTCCTGTGGCTCTGAGGCCTGGAACCAGGGAGGAGGCGCTGGCGACTGGCTGTCTCTGCATTTTGTCTGCAGTGGAGGAGAGACTCCAGGGTGGCCAGTCTCTGAGCTCTGACCACAGTGCATCTCCTCTTCTTCAGGTCACTCGTGGAGGCCAGCTGAATCTTGTTTGTCCCACTAGACTGGGCCACTGAGCCTGCTATTTCTTTTCACCCAGTGACCAATCTCAGATCTTAGATTTAAAAGGAAAACTCCACCTTATCTAGGAAGCTTAACTTCCTGGAGCCAAGATGTACCTTCCGCATGGTGTTTAGAAACCCAGCCTCCATAGCCCCTTCCACTGTGGGCGGGAGCTGGGGCATGTGTTTCCGTTTCTTCTTGCTCTGCCCTCCGATGTTGGCCAGGCCAGAGGAAAGCAGAAGAGGGCTTCCCATTTCCCACTTCAGGATCTCTCTCCTGTGCCAGCTGCCTAGAGGGCACCTCCTGGGCAGGACAGCTGGTCAGGGGTCACCAGGATCGCAGCACAACTCATGGAATAGCAGGTACTCGGGACATTTACATGGGCTAGAGTCCTCTCGGTCTGGGTCCCTGGAGATGTGGGCCACCACACAAGCCTGGCCATGGTGTGGCCTGGAGGCGTCCTCGCAGCCGTCGCTGTTTCACAGCTGCTTTCTCTTATGTCCAGCTGGACTTGTCCTTTTTGCTCTTCTCGGAGATTCACTGAGGGGCTCAGTGGAACCCTCTGCTCGTTGCGGTCAGCTGGGGCACCTGCAGATGGGTGTATTTATTGGCTCAGGGCCAAGCAGCCTGTGTAGGGGGATCAGAAGTGACGGGTGTACTTTGTCGTGCTCACCACTGGCTTTATTTAAAGTGGTGGCTCTGAGACCCGAGCGCCGACCCCCAAAGACTTTTCATAATGCGTTAGGACCAGGGGAAGCCGCCCATTGGCATGGACTGCACCCCAGGGGAATGCCACGGCCCTCTGGGGTCCTGCACACCTGCCTCTCTGGGGACTTGATAAGAGTCCCTGAGGCTAAGGGAGGCCACCCCCTCCCTGCAGGCCCCCCTGACTTTTACTTTGTGGTTCTATAAAAACCATGTTCACACTTTTCACTCTATTGTAACCACAACAGGGCAGTTGCATCCGGCATGTCAGTGTCCTGCCCCGGGCAGCTTGCCCGCCCGGGCCCTCCCTCTGGCCTGGCTACCCACCAAGAGGGCACTTCTCATTTTGTTATTGCTAGAAGAGCCTCCAGCTTAAAAGCTCTTCATTTTCTTTGGCCAGAAAGTGTATGGTTTATGTTTTTTCATTGTTTTTTTTTTTTTTAAAGGATAGAGACTAAATCTCTGGATGGTGTCCACGTTCCAGCCCCAGCGGGTGGGATGATGGTGGCCTGGTGTCTCTCCTCTTTGTCCCGCCCACTGCCTATTCAGTGCCCGCTCCTCCTCCTCCCCAAGGCAGTGGGTGAGTGGCTCCTTCCCAGAGTGCTTACTTGGAAAGAGTGTGGCTGTTGGCCTCTTTTAGAAGAGCCCCTTTGAGTCGGGAGCCTGGCGGGGACAGGAAGGAGATGTCCATGGAGGTTGACATGTTGGGGAAAAGGAGTGCTCAGGGAAGCATGTCTCCTTCCCAGGCCTAGAATCACGTTTTGGCGGAAGGAGAGGGTTGGTGCCTGTTTCCACTGTGGAATCGGGAGTCTCCTTGACACCCTCCTGGCCTCTCTTCATCTTGGGGCTGACAGCTGAAGGCTGAGGCTCCTGTGCTCAGATCTCTGACATTCCCTAAAAAGCACTGGAGGCCAGAGAAATCACCGTGAACGGTTTCCATGGGTTTGCTCTGGGCTGGGAAGCATCATCGCTTCCTAAGCACCCTGTCTTCAGTTTCATGGAAGACTCAGTGCAACCTCAGAATGAGCTAGGAAGCTGCAAGAGTATATGCGTATTACGTGTATATCTAGAAATAGAAGTGTGTGTGTGTGTATACACACACACATATGTATTCAGAGAGAGAGAGAACTTTCACAATGGCCAGCAACCTTGTGGAGGACCTGGGTAACTTACCCTTGGCCAGTGGAAGGGGTTTGCCTACCTGGGTCCTGAGGTTGGGGAAGCCACTTAGCAGTGAACCTTGACTGAGTAAGCATCACCCTGCCGAGGGGCCACTGTGGCCCTGGGCGAGCAGCTCCTGCAGTCCTCCAGCCTGAGGCAGGGTAGCTGGCGTGGGATCCAGCAGAGGAGGGCCCTTTGTGCTGGGCATCTCGCCATCCAGGGCCCTGGGAGCTCTGCTCCACGCAACACAAAGGGCTGAGAGCCCCTGGTTTTCATGGCAGAACCCCACCCCAGAGCTCCTTTAACATCTGTTAATTAAGTGCAATAAATTTTTCTAGAAAATGGCAAAGATGACTTCCAGGTGGACATTGCTGTCTTGTGGTGTTGGGAATGCCGGAACACCACTTGGTTTTATTTTTCTAAGTGCATGTGATGTGATGGAGTGTGTGGGGCTCTGCGTCCTCCCCTGGGAGCTGGCATTTCCCTGGGCCCCTCTTTCTTACCTTTGTTGGGGGAAGGAGGCAAGGAGAAAACCCTTCTTCCCAGGTGGCAAGGGCAGAAGCAGACTGTAGCCCGTTGGCCTTATGTGCGTATGTGCGTGCGAGTGTGTCACTGCTGGTGGGCCGGAGTGATGTGGGGAGGGAAGCCGGGAATGTAACCTTTTCAAAACAGAATTAAATATTTTGAGATGAGAATCGTGGGGCTGTCTTTTCTGTCCTCCTCCCCGCTTCCTGCGCTTCCTCTGTGCGTGTTGGCCGAAGAGCCTCAGGGTCATCCCTGGCACCCCTACAGCAGCAGCTGGGTCCCCTTGGCCAAGTCACGTGATTACTCTGTCTGTGCCCCGTGTTCCTCATTCGTCAGATGGAAGCCAGTCCTGCCTGCCTACCTCACAGTTTATTGAGAAAGAACAAGGATCAGACCAAAAGCAGTTTGAACAAATGGAAGTGCTGCACAGCTGGTAGAAAGACAGAGACTTGCTCAGGTTACACCAATGGCACCTGTGTAAAAAGAAAAACAAAAGACTGGAAGAGTTGGGTCTTGACGGATGAATTCCTGGGGTTTTCCTTTTCTCCTTTCGCCAGATGTTCACCCTCACAGGGCACCTGCGCTGTCCTTACCGATTCAGCACTGGCGCCCCAGGTGTCCTGCTGAGGGCCGGCCCGGGCTCCCTGGGGGCTTCCATCCGGAGGGTGGGGCACAGCAGGGTGCACCGCCCTTGGCATGCTTGCTGCGAGTCCCCCTCCCTCTCCCCAGCACCACCCCCTCTTCACCCTTCTCGCTCCGCTGCCTCTTCCTGCCTCTTCGGCGAGGCCTGGAAGGGCTGCCTTGCAGCAGAGACTGCCCTGCGCCGCCTCCCTGCCGTGCACGGTGTTAGTGCTCAGGCTCCCTGTCCTGGAGGGACCAGGAACCATTTGTAATTTTGTTTCTAAGGAGAATGACATGCGTTTGCAGTTTGGAGATGGGCTGGCAAGGTGGACTTTTTTAAACGGCCATTTTACAAATAAACATTGAGGCTCAGAAAAGTAAAGTGATGTGCTCCAAATCACAGCAGCAGAGCTAAAATTCACATCCACGGTGGGTTTCAGATTTTCAAATTGAAGTTCTTAGAGCAGTAACAGCAGGCAGACTGTTCCCAGCTGGAATCGGGGCGGTGGCTCATATTCCACCTCCTTCCAGCTTGGCCTCCCCCTCAGTCCAGCTCTGCACCTACTGCATCCTTAGCTGTTGAACGGGATGCCAGCCTCACCAGGTGCTCCACACATGGCAGCTGCCATTGCGGAGGTGGTGTAGAAGGTACTGACCTACAGGGAGATGAGAGCCCTTCAGGCCTAGCAGCTGTCAACCATCGGGGAGGGGTGTCCACAGGATGGCGTGGGATGCAGCCAGGGTCACTTCCCTGAGCTATTATTTCTCTCTACAATGCTACACAGGTAATGCGTGAGTGCCTGACAACGCAGCTCTCTTCCTCCTACCTCCCAGCTCCCTGGAGGACAAATTTCCAAAGCTAAACACCTGCCCCCTTCCCTGACTGTTCCCATCTACCAGACAGCCCTCATGCACCTCCCGCGGCTGTGCCAGGCCGGCCCAGCTGGCAGCTCCTGACGTCAGCAGCTAATCCAGGAAAGCTGCCAGCCAGAGATAGGGGTGAGCAGCAAAGGAAATCAGAAACAGGTTTCAAGGTGGGTGTCCCCAGCCAACTCCCCCACGTTCTCATCAACTTCTCGCTTTAGCAAACCCAACCACACAGGCCGACGTCTGGACCCGCTGGAGCTGGAGCCTTTTATTGCGAATGGTTTCTCTGTCAGCAGGGGCTGGGGCTGCATGGTGCACCATGCTTAGCCTCCCCCAGCTCCGAGGCTGCTGGTGTCTCAGGCCTGGGTTCCAGGCTGACCCCAAGTCCTGACCGGGGAACATTGGGGGATGGGGCAGATGCTGCCTCCAGGCCTGTGCTGGTCCCATGCAGGCTGGAGAGGAAGCAGAGGGAGGAAGGCAGCTGGGCTGTCAGAGCGCAAGCCAACTGCACTGTCCTCGCCGCTCTTCTGTTATTCCCGCTTTGCAGCTCTCGACGATGGGTGTCCCCATTTTACAGGGGACATTGAAGTTCAGTGAGGTCTTAGGTGACTGGCCTAAGATCTCACAGCTGCTAAGTAACAGAGCTGAGATTCACCCTAGGCCTGGTGGCTGCTAAGCCCAAGCTCCTTATGCCATCTCAGAGATCTTCCAGGCAAGGTGCTGGTGCTGCCTAGGCCCGTCCACGCTTGAAGGACATCCCCGCCATCTGCCTTCCTCGGGCCAGCGGAAGTCAGCCAGTCAAAGCAGCCAGACCAAGGCCTGGTCTGACATCTTCCATGGGCTGCCCCAGCCACCCTGGCCAGCAGCAACAAGGCCCAGACCCAGGTATTGATGGTAGAAAGGAAGACTACCATTTGTCCCACATGCTGGTGGCCAGGACCTTCATGGTGACCCCATTTGGCAAATATGGAAACAGGTTCAGCATGGAAGTAACTTCCCCAAGGCTACACTGCTTCTCTGCCCACCTTCCAACCTCTTTCTTGGTCCCCACTGCCCCTAGACCCCTCTCTCTCTCACTTCCTCATGGCATGGGTGCCAGGGTCAGAGGCTTTGGACAAGGACCTTAGAAATGATTGCATCCAAGTCCTTCCTAAATGGATGGGAAAGAGACCCAGAGAGGGAAAGGAGCTATACACGGCAAAATAAGACTTGGGCTAAGGGATCCTGCATCTCCACACTTCTCATCTCCCTGGAATCCCACCAAAGTGAGTGGCCCTTCACTAAATTTGCTCCTACTCCTACTAGACCATGAGCTGTTCACAAAAACCTGAGCTCACATGGGGCCAGAAATCAGGCCTCATCCCAGACCTCATCTCCAACTTGCTGTGTGACCTCCTGCAAGCCACATCCCTCTCTGATCTCCCCATTCTTCATTGGTGCCATGAGGATCAGGATCGATCTCCTGCCCACTCATCAGAGTTGCTGTGAGGTTCATATGAGATGCTGAATAGAAGCCCCTTACAAACTGCAAGGAATGGGATATGGCACAATGTCCCAGCCCAAAACATCTGGGACCCGGAATGTGATGAAAGGTGCCTTGCCCCACCCTTCCCCCCACATTACACACAAATCATCTTCCCCACAGACTTACCAGTGCCCGCAATTCTACCATTAGGAAAGATGGCTGGAGAGTCAAGAGTGAGGTAGGTGGAGGCAGGAAATGGGGCTGGAAGTCAGCAGGGCCAGGGTGCTCAGGGATGAAGAACATGGCTGTTCTCCTGGGGTCTGAGACCAGGACTGCTTTGAACCCTGTCTGTGGCAGGGCTGGGCCATACCCCTAACCCCAGGACTCTGTCTGAGAAGCTGCTAAACTGAGCTCAAATCACCCTGAAACCCAAGTGTAGAGCCTTGCTGAGGCCCCTAGTGTGAGCTCCAGGGCTGTGAACAAAGCAAGTGGAGGCTCCCAAAGCTGGGGAATCCTAAGCCAGGAGCCAGTGCCCGGCCCACAGTGCCTCGCTGGGCTCCTCCTTGCTCTGGCTCTCAGTTTCCCCATCTGCCCAAGAGGACTGAAAGTGTGGCTATCGGCCCTGAGGTTCAGGCTTGGAAAAGCCACCACGCCTTTGTCTGAGTTTGAACAAACCCAGTCTTCCTCTTTCCTCTCTGCCTCACAAACTCCTGGTCATCCCTTCAGGATCCAGTCAACTGTCACTTCTACCAGCTTCACCAATGCTTTTGGGGACAAGTTGCCCCTCCCACGGATCCCACATCTTCTTCTTCAGGCCCCCAGCCAGGCCCAGTCCCTCCTCATACTCAAAGGATGCATTAAAACACTGAGTAAAACACTTAGAATAGTGCCTGAAACAGCGAGCAGCCACACATGCCAGCTTAGAAAGCAGGAATGGCTTGCTCTAATCTGCAGCTGTCAATGGTAGAGCCAGGATTTGGACGCAGGCAGCCCAACTCCAGGGCCCTCCCTCTCAGCCACATGCTGTTCTGTCTTCCCTGTTGTTACTAAGGATGAAGTGTCCTGTCCCAACAACCCAAACCCTTCCCACAGGCACCCATCCTTGTCCCCACCCACACGCATCTCCACCTTAACCTGCCCAAAGGCTCCTAGTCCCCCCAAACCTGCTCCTCCTCCATCTCTCCTTCAAAGTAAAGGGCCCCGCCATTTCTCAGGTGCTCTAATCTAAGCCTTGGGGGCAGCCTCGAGTTACTGCTTTATCCCACAGCCCCATCCAGTCCATCAGTGAATCCCGTCAGTTCCAGAATCCAGAACTTCCTACCCCACCCCCATCCCACCACCGCCACACCCTGCTGTCTGAGCCACCATAGCGTCCTGCTTGGATTATGGCAGAACCCTCCTGATTTCCTGTTTTCACCCTGCAGTCTGTCCTCCTCACAGCAGCCTTCAAACCATCCATCATATCCCATGGCCCCCATCATACTCAGAAACAAAAGCAAACCCCTCACCACAGCCTAAAGAGCCCTGTGAGAACTGGCCGCTGACCCCGTCTACTTCCCGCTCCTTCTGCCCCCCAGCACCCGGGTCTGGCCACTTGGACCACTTTGCTCCTCCTTGGTGGCACCCAGCTCCTTCTCGTCTCCGAGCCGTCGCGCTTGCTGTTCAGTCTGCCCGGAGTGATGTCCCCCAGATCGTCTCAGCCTAGTCTCATTCTCAGTGCCTGGCACTTAGTAGCTGCTCACTAAATGTCTGCTGAATTCGCAATATGGATAGTTGACAGGACCAGGGCTGGGTGTGACAGGAGTTCCATGTCACCACAAGGTGGCGCTGCACACACATTCCTAGGCAGTGACCTCGGGTTTGGCTTCCAGTATTGTCCTCTCAGAAAAGCCTCCCCCGGCAGTGCCAGGCGGTGCTGTGGGCCACCAGCTGTCTCGCCTCCACCCTGCGTGTCCCCCAGTGGCTACTGGCAGATACCATCCGGGGTATCCACAGAAGCCCGAGAGGAAGGGAGTGTGGCTGCCACCGTGGCCTGTATTTCGGGGCTCTTTCTGCGGAGAAAGTGGATGTGTTGGTGTGTGTGTGGGGGGGGAGGGGGCTGAGGAACTGGGATGAGGGGCTCTGGGGAGGCCTCCGTCTTGGAGTCTGTACACTGAGCCTAGGTTTGCACCCCACCTCCTTGTCCTCCGCATGCCTTTGACAAGCCTGGTCCTGGCTCTGAGCCTGTTTCCTCATCTGTCAACAGAGGATAAAATGTGAGCAAGAACTAAAACCCCATGGGCTGCTCTATCAAAATGAGGCTGAGGAGCTTCTGGTGGGGCCTCCCTAGGGGTTGGGTGGTACATGCAGGTGGGTAGTGTGTGGGTTTGGGGAACAGGCAGGTGGACAGGAAACCAACAGTCCCCGGGGCCTCAGCCTCCTGCTCCATCAAATGGAGCGTCCCTAGGGCCTCTCCTGCCCTGAAACCCATGACCTGAAGTGTGTGTGTCTATGAGTGTCCCTGGGCATACGTGTGTATGCCTGGTTTGAATGAGTGTGTGTGTGTCTGTGCAAATGTGTCTGTGGGAGCCCGTGCATGAGACAGGCTGCCTCTTGGCTTGGCAGAGGGGGACTGAAGACTCCAGGGACGAGGGGCCCTCAGGGCCTGGAGCACACATTCAGTCAGTGCCTTAGATGATGCCCTGGGAGGGCACTAGGGACCCCCGTTTCTGTTCCAGCCGCCCCAGAATCTGGTAGCTGGATCTTCTCCATCTGTCCTCCAGAGCACCCTGTGCTTCCTGATTTGCATTCATTTGCTTTCAGAATCCCAAGCCCTCCCTCTCTAAGGAGCACAGTGTCATTCTCACTCCTGCCAGACCAGTCACCGTGTTCCTGACAGTCAGGGGACAGGGATTAAGTCGGAGGGGCCCAGTCCCCAGCCTCCCCACTTTCTCCAAAGGAGAGTCAGCCTGGTTTTTTCTCTTCTCAAGAGATGAGAATTATTAAGCACTTAATATGTACCAGAAGATTTATGTACCTGTTCCTTACTTCCTCACGACAGTTTTTAAAGTTATCTTTATACCATTTTATAGAGGAGAAAACTGAGGTTCAAAGAGGTGAAGTGACTTGGCTGAGATCACACAGGAAGTAGGAGTGGAACCCAGCTCCAGTGGGCTTTCTTCTGACACAACTCGGGTGTGGGGATAGGAAAGGGGGCCCTGGTCTCCTCTTCCTTATTCCTAGCGATTCGCCATTTGCCTGGCCACTTGGCTCTTGCTCGTTTGGCTCAAATGACCCCCTGGGGAGATGAGGATGTGGTGGTGGTAGTGGCATGTGACAAAGGGGCTTCTGAGATTTGGGGGTTCCTGAGCTGATTCTAGCCTCTCCCCACTTACCCACCCCAGTCAAGCCAGGAGGTTTTCTCTGCAATTCTTTCTCCCAGACCACCTGAGCTAGCTCTCCCCCAACTCCAGATGGCCCTGCCCAGATACTCCCTAAAGAGGCCATCCTTCCAGGCCCAGTTTCAAGGCCACTTCTTCCTGGAAGCCCTCTTGGATGCTCCGTCAGACGTGGCCTCACCCTCTGTGTTGCCCCTTCTCTGAGCCACTTCGGGGCAGAGGCCCAGGACCTAGAGCAGAGCTGCCCGGGTAAAGATTCAGTGAATGCTTGCTTAGGGATAATAAAATCATCATCATCATCATCATCATCATCATCATCATAATAGTAATAGTAATAGTAATAGTAATAGTAATAGTAATAATAATAATAATAAAAAAGTCTACCATTGGTTGAGTGCTAAGTGTCCAGCCTTGTGTGAAGTGCTTTTTAAGCAGTTTCTCAAGCAATCTTTCCCACAAACCTCCATGTGAATTGCATTCTATTATGGTCCCCATTTTACAGGTGAGGAAACTGAGGCACAAAGGTGAGGTGACTCACCCAAGGTCACACAGCCAAGAAATGCCACAGGAAAGTTTCAAACTGAGTCTATCTGAGTCCAGAGTCTGTTTTGCACTGAAGTTAACTGTCAAGAAGTGGCAATTCTGTCTACATCCATGCCACCCTCAACAAACCCATCTGATCTCGGAATCTAAGCAGGGTCAGGCCTGGTTGGTACTTGGATGGGAGACCACCTAGGAAGACCAGGTGCTGTAAGCATAAAAAATTAAAAAATAAAGAATTGTAAGCTGACAAGGTCCTTGCAATCTGTGAGGTCAACCAAGGGTTGCTTCGCCTAAAAAGAAAAAAGAAAGAAAGAAAGAAATGGCTATTCTAAGGGTTTGTTCTCTCCAGGTGCTTTGGGGGTGTCTTAGACCGCCAGCTCTAGGCTGGGCTGGGCTGGGCAAGGTGGGTCAAGCTCAGCTCTCACAGAGCTGGAAGCCAGAGCACCCTGTATTCCAACCACTGCAAAAGTCACTCTTCCCCTTCGAGCCTTCCTTTCCCCATTTGAAAGAGAATCCTGGCTCTTGCCCAGCCTCCCAGGGCGGCTGAGGATAGAGTCGTCAAGCTGCCATTTTTAAATGGATTTTTCCAGAGAACCTCGTTTTCAGCTACAATCTTATCAAGGAGGCCAACATATGAAACTGATAAAAGGGGTGTTTCATCAGCATAAATTTCTAAGCTCAGGGTGCTGACAGGTCCTTAGTCTAAAGTCACTTGCGAGGGTAAGTGTGTGACAATTGTGATGGACACACGGCCTGCCTGGGGTGTGGGTGGGGGCTGTGGCACCACTGGGAGTTACCCCAGCACCTAGCCTATTTCTATACTTTATCTGAGCTTCACGGCATCAAGAAAACTTGAGGCCTGACAACAAAAGGCTATTTTGAAAAAAAGAATTCAAATCAAGCTTTGGTGACAGCTCCAAGGCCCAGCCAGGGGTTCCAGGTGTCTACAGAGCCCATCTCATGCCCCCCGTCCCTGGCTATGGGACCTTGGGCAAGTCTGTGGCCTTCTTTGGGCTTCAGGAGGCACAGGAGGCTGTAGTCCACCTCCAGGGCCCATCTGTTTACCTTGGCAGGTCTGGCTTTGGTGACAAGGGACACCTGGCCGATGGCCGGGCTCCCCATTGGCCCTAAGAAGCCTGATCAGCGTGGGTCAGGCAACAGAATGTGTGTGGAATGAACCTTCAGAGACTGGCCAGGGGGCTCGGCTTGGATGTGGGAGACAGGGTAGGCAGGATGAGGTGGGCAGGCAGGGGAGGGAGCAGGGAGCCGACCAAGTCCCGAGAGTTTAAAAATAAATCCTGTCTGAGAGCTGTCAGCTATAGCCAGCCGTGCTCCAGGGCCTGGTGACATCACCAGGGCACAGGATGTCCCTGGCAGGGGCTGGGGGTAGCAGAGAGGTCATGGCAGGGGGGAGAGGGGTCCTGAGCTGCCCTTTCTGTACCTGAGAACTGTTCGTGTTTGGGCAGAGCCAGTCTGGGTTGTCCTGGGACAGAGGAGCTGTGTGTGGGGGCCCTCCTCCCCTAACATTTTCCATTTACAAGTGAGAAACTGAGGCCCAGGGAGAATTGTGACTGCCTGAGGCTCCTACTTTGAAAGATTTGTCAGCTCCAGAACTCAAGCAGTGTTTCTTGAAGCCTGGTGGGCACAGGGTGAGGACCATTTGAGAAGGCTTGGCTGGATGGAGGGCAGGAGGGAGGTACCAAATGAGCAAATGGGTAGCACTGTGGTGGACATTGGTCAGAGCAACCAACCTCCTCCTTCCCATCCATTGCCTCTGCTCCTCATTCCGACCCCAAGGAAGGGCTGGCATGGACTAGTGCTGTCCCTAGTCTATAGATGAGTGAACTGAGATCTAAGGAGACAAAATCACCTATTCCAGGGCTCACAGCTCGCACATCATGCCCAGCTGGGATGGGGTCCGGTGTCCCCTGGCAGTCCCCAGCTTGAGCTGCTAATAGAGAGCTAAGGTGGAGCCTAGGTGGGTATAAGCGGATGGGGGGAGGAAGGGCTGCTATAGGGATATAGGGAAAGGGTGGGAGGGAGGCCTTACCACCTTTGCTGTTGGGGCACCCTGTTCATTCAACCTCCCTCCCATCCGTCTTCTTCCTCACCCCTCCTCCATGGGGCTCCGGCCTCCCTCCCATCCCTCGTCCTCCTTCAGGGGCTGAGTGCCCCCATGCACTCAGGACAGAGTCCAGCCTCCTGGCCTGCCCAAGGCTCTCCCTGCACCTCCAGCCTCATCTCCCGCCTTGTGCCTGACACACTCTAAGCCTCAGCCTCGCCCAACTGCTCACAGATCCCGACAGCAATTGCTATTTCAGGCCTCTGAGCAGTTGAACAAGCTGTTCCCGCTGGCTGGAATGCCCTTCCTGTTATCTTCCTGTGGAACGCCTGTTCATCCTCCATAATTCTGCTCTGAGCTGTCACGGCTCCTCAGACCACGATTCCGTTTGTGATTGCTGTTTGTTGCCCGCCTCTGTTATTAGACCCACAACTCTTCTGGAGCTGGAACTGCACTGTATTTCTCTCTGTGCCGTGTCTAGCTAGTGGATGAAGTCATCAAATTGGGTCCTGACCCTGCTCCTTTCTTGCCAGGGACTTTGTCCAAGTCACATCCCCTCTGTGAGCCTTGTGAGGTGGGGACAAGGCCCACTTTGCAGGGTTGCTGGAGAATAGTGGGATTCATGTATCCCTGAGTAGTCGGAGTGTTCCTTAGAGGCCACAATTCAGACTTTCTCTCTCTGGCCCAGTCCCCCGTCTACCCTTCCCCCATGCCCTAACCTCTCCCTGCCCTGTTTTTCCATCTTACCCCATCAAATCAAAGCAGGGGCAGTCCCAGCCTGCCTCCCTCCTGCCGCCTGCTTGCTCCCCACAAAGGTAGCGACAGGACAGCTTCCAAACCTTAGAAAGACCAGGATTCCCCTCGGGAACCTGTTTTAAGTGTAGAGTCCAGGCCTTAGCCCCAAAAGGCCCACTCAGAGGGCCTTGGTGTGGCACCCTGGAATCAGCATTGTTAAGCAGCCTGCCAGGGACAACTATCCTCCTTTAGGAGCCTCCTGGGGTGGGGGTGGGGGCAACATGTTAGCCCAAGATGATGCTCTGACCAGGGAGGGGCGAGGAGGGAGAGCTGGTCAGTAGGGCGGGACGGGGAGCTCGGGAAGACCTCCGTTGGTAGCTGCCCGCGTCCTTCCTCCTTTTTCCAAGACTGAGGTAAGCCAGGCCTAGGCGAGGGGCTTCCTGGGTCCACGACCAAAAGCAGACCCTTCCGGCCCCCCCTGGTATCTGCTGCACAAGGTGTGCGTGCAGGCCTCAAGCCTGTCGGCTGGGAGACAGGCGCGGATATAAATAACCGCGAGGCCAGAACGGATGAAGTAAGTGCGAACCGAGAGGCGAGAACCGCGACCAGGGAGCGAGGGCGGCGCGGGCCCGGAGCTCCCTCGGGTCCCCGGTGACCTTCGAGGAGGACGAGGGGGCTCCCGGTCTCAAGGAGGGGCCCTGGCGCTGCAGGCTGAGCCGCTGCCAGCTGGGCCCGAAGGGGGAAGTGTGACGACGCCGGCGGGGCGCCGGGCCCGGGAGCCGGCGAGGGGCTGGAAGCCGGCCGGCCCTCCGCCCAGCGCGGGCCGCGGGGACTCTGCCGCGCCCGCCCCTCCGTGCCCCTCCCTGCCCCTCCGTGCCCCTCCGTGCCCCTCCGTGCCCCTCCGTGCCCCTCCCGCTCGGCGGGAGCGGAGGGAGCTGTTCTGAGTCCCCAGGCCGGAACAGCCGGGCTATTCCTAGTGGGGCGCCCCCATTGGTTCCCTCCAGGCCCCGGCGCTGACGCCCCGCCCCCTGCCCGTTACGTAACCCTCCCCTCCCCCTCGAGCCTCCGCGGCGGCGGTGGCGGGGTGGGGAGAGGAGAGGCCGGGTCCCCTCCCTTGGCGTGGCGTTGCCTGGCCCAGCACCCTGCGTTTATGCTTAGCACCCAAGGGGAAACTGAGGCCGCTGTCCAGTGAGGAGATGGCCGCGGGGATGGAAATGGCAGCACTCTCTAGGATCCTTGGGGGGCGGGGTTGCCTGCGGCCATGCCACGGCTCCCTGTGTACCAAGGTTCCCTCCTTGGCCTGGACTTGGGGTGCTCTTGAAGTCTGCTGGGGAGCCCCCATAGCTGCTCCTCCCACCCTACTGTACCTGGGCCACCAGGTCTCTTGAATTCTAAAGTCAGGCTTTGCAGCCCAGTGGTGACTGGCTCCTCCACCCACTTCTCTGAGCCTCAGTGTTCCCACCTATTAAATGGGGCTGTTGATGGGTCCTCCTTCTAGTGTTGTAGGGAGGAACCCAGTCGTGTCACCGCCTGCTGAGCACTTAGCAATGAAACTGAACTGTCCTAACCCTCCCCTCACCCCTCCCAGGACCTGGCACAGCACAGGACCTGGGCCTGGCTCTGGGCTGGTAGGTGGTGTGGTCCACTGGTCAGTTCCCTGTGGACCTCGGCCCTTGCCCAGGCAGCGCATGGTGTAGGCCTCCCTGCGGCTTGCGGGGTCTGCGCTGGTAGAGCACAAGACCCCTGGAGCATCTGGGGGTGTCACCTGCAGTGCCACCCATGGTCTCACTTGCTGAGTTGGCCACCCCACATCTGTTTTGAGCAGCTCCTAAGAGCAGATTTGGGATGAGGGAGGCATCTGCCCAGGCCTTCTCTGTGCTGCTGAGACACAGTGGGAGCCTCTCAGTCTCTACATTTGCAAAACGGGGATAATCCAACCTCCCTCCTTCCCTCTCCTCTTGCTCTGCCCCTGCCAGGAGGAGATCAAGGCCACTATCTGGGCTCCCACTTATTGGGCCTGGACTGGGAGCCCCCAGCTTTATGCTCATGTCACCTTCAAACAGCAATCTGAGGTGAGTTGAATAAACCAAGAGGTAAAGTAACTCCTCCAGGTGGGGTGACCAACTGCCCTGGTTTGCCCAGGACTATAGATTTCATGTGATGCAACATTCTCAGAAAACTGGGAGTCACCCTACCTCCAGGCCACAAGTGACAGTGCTTAAGTCCAAAGTCTGACGATTAGGCTCCAAGCATCACCAAACTATTTCCCTCAGTCGGTATTTACCCAGTGAATGAATGTACCCCTCCCCCACCTGCCCCCCAGCCCTGGCTGGGCACCTCTACTCATGTATTTGGATCTAGTTTAGACCCCACCAGGAGTGGCCTGTGGGAAGCCAGAGAGCTCTCTGGATTCAGCTGTGGAGTTCCTGGGACCCCTCAGTTCTTCCCTGCTTCAGGTCAGCCTGAGGGAACCCCCAGGATCCGCCCATCAGCCCCTTACCTTTTTGCCTACAAGGAAAGCTCGGTTCCCACTGGGGGAGCCACTCACCCCCTAATATTGCTGCGTCACTTTGCTTCCTGGGGCTCAGTTCCCTCATCTATAAAAGCAGGGTGACAGAACCTGCCTCTTGTCGCTGTGAGGATTCAGGACAATGTAGGTAAAGCTAGCACACAGGAGGCCAATACATAATCATTGGTATCGTTGCTTATTAACATGGTAATTATAGCAAACTACTCTAGCAAGTGCTTCCTGGGGGAGGGTAACTATACTAAATGTTTTCCATGCATTCAAGGCCAAAGAAGCAGATGCCATCTTTCAGGTGAAGATCTGAGTTTCAGAAAGGTTGTGACCTGCCCAAGGTCACAGCAGGAAGGGGCAGGGCCAGTGCTGGCAGGCTTCTGTACTCTTGTAGAACTTAGCTCAAGTGATTGGCAATTGGTAGTAGTATGGGGAAACTGAGGCACAGGGTAGGGAAGGACTGTTGAGGCCCCCACAGGGTGCCAGGCCCTCTGCCTCCCTCCCAGACAAACTGGTCCTCTCCTTGCCCAAGGTGGCAGGACAGGTTGTAGGAACAAGTCCTTTGCCCAGGCCAGGCTGCCCTCCCCCCTAGTCGGCAGGCTGCCCATACCCTCTGCCAGCCACTGTTCCCTGTCAGCCAGCCAAGCCATCGAGCAGTCCAGGACATTGTGTCCAGAGAGAGGGCCAAGTGCCCCCCTCCACTGGTGACCGCTGACCTCCTGCCCCGCCCCTTTGGCCTTAAGCCAACCTGACCTGTCCCTGGCGCTGGCAGGAGCAGGCCAGAGTTGCCCTCCCAGGGGCCAGAACAGTGCCTCAGCTCCTCCCACCTCACTGCAAACCTGCTTAAGAGGGGTGCCCCCTGCTCTGACCTAAGCCCTCTTCCCAGAAGACAGCCCAGTGCAGAGGGACTGGCTCCCCAGGGTGTCTCTCAGGGGAAGCCAGCTGGCCTAAGATTCCTGTTTTCCTGCCTTTGGCATTTTTGCTCTGCCTTTCGCCAAATTCAGCTGAGCCAAGGTGAGCGGCCCCCTTGGGCTGAGGACCGACCCTGTGGGGCCCGTGAGCCAGTATGAGTTGGGCACAACCTTGTCTCCCCTTGAAGAATGCTGGGCCGCAGAGAGAGGCTAGGATTCACACAAAGCCACACAGCCAAGCTGAGACCCTACCGAGTAGCAGCAGGACAGGGACTGAGAGACAGTGAGAGCTGGGAGAGGGCAGCCCCAGAGGGGCGGGGCACAGGAGTCTTAGTTTCACAGTCACCTGCCCAGAGATGCCTTCTTTCAGTCCCTCCCCCAAGTAGAGGAGAGTGCCCCCCACTCTCCTGTTTTGTTTCCCTGAGGCTATTTCTCTGCATGGCTTTTCTTGTTTGATTATCAGGTTTATTGTTCACCTTGTCCTCATGAGCCTGGTGAGGGCAGGGATTTCATTTCATTCCTGTTGTATTTCCAGTGCCAAGAACAGGGTCTTGCATGTGGTAGGAGATCAATAAATATTTATTGAATAAAGGATTGAATATCAGTTTTGCCTTTCAGAACTTCTCTGAGCTTTTTTTTTAAATTTTTAAAAACAACTTTATTGAGGAATAGTTGACATACAATAACTTGCACATACTTAAAGATTATAACTGATAAGTTTTGATATTATATACCCATGAAACCATCAACACAATCAAGATAATGAATATACCCATTACCCCCCAAATTTTCTTTTTCCCCCTTTTAATCCCTCTCGCCTGTCCTTTCCTCTCTCCTTCTCCTGTCCCCAGGCAACCGCTAAACTGCTTGGTGTTGATACATGATTAGTTTGCATTTTCTAGAATTTTCTATAAATGAATTAAAATAATATGTATTCTTTTTTGGGGGGTCTGGCTTTTATGATTATTTTGAGAGTGTTGTTGCATGCGTCAGTAGTTCATCTTTTTTATGGCTGAGTAGTATTCCATAGTGTGGCTCCTTTCACTCCTTGAAGGACATTTGATTTGTTTCCAGTTTGGGACTAACAAATAAAGCTGCTATGAACATTTGTGTATAAGTCTGTGTGTGGACATATATTTCCTTTTCTTATAGGTAAATACTTAGGAATCAAATGGCTGGAACACATTGTAGGTATATGTTTAACTTTTAAAAGAAGCTTCCAAATTATTTTCTGAAGTGGCCGTACCATTTACATTTCCACCGGCCATGCATGAAAGTTACTCATTCCTCCACATCTTCGCTAATACTTTGTATGGTCAGTCTTTTTAATTTTAGCTGTTCAAATGGGTATGTTCATTGTGACTTTAGTTTGCATTTTCCTAATGACTAATGATATTGAGCATCTTTTCATGTGCTTATTTGCTATCTGTATACCTTCTTTGTGAAGTGTCCATTCAAATCTTTTCTCCACTTTTGTATTAGGTTGATTTCTTATAATTGAGTTTTGAAAGTTCTTTATAGATTCTGGACACAAGCTCTTTGATTAGATACATAATTTGCAAATATTTTCTCCTAGTCTATAACTTGGTTTTCATCCTCTTAATGCTGTCTAAGGGTTTTTCTTTTCTTTTTTTTTAAATTAAGTCCAATTTATCAGTTTTTTCTTTTATGGATAATTCTTTTGGAATCTCATCTAAGAAATCTTTGCCCAATGCAAGATCACAAAGATTTTTTTCTTTTGTTTTCTTTCAGAGGTTTTATAGTTTAGTTGTACATTTCTGCCTTCTGGATATCTCTGTGGCTCCTTGAAGGGGTCGTCTACACTCGCGGTACCCAAGGGTTCCCTGCCTTGGTCTTCTGCTCCTGCATCTCATTTCTCTTTCCTTCTCCCCACTAATCCCCCCGGACCTCCTTGATGCTGAGTCCAGGTGTCATCTAGCCCTGGAGAACTTGATATGTGTCCTGTGCTCATGCTCTAGCTTCTATCAACCCTCTGAAGAGCCATCCTGGGGCGGGTTGCAGCCCCCTGCTGGCACTTATGGCTCCCCGGGCTTGCTTCTGCCATGGACCCGATCATAATGACCTGGGTCTGTCTTCTGTCCCACTCCTCTGCCACTAAAAGCGCCCCCACAATCCTCCAGCAGGCCTGTGCTCAGGGCCCAGCTCAAAGCCTGGCATCATATAGGGGCCTGGGAAGGTTTGTTGATTAACTGTGAGAGAGCACTGTCTCACTCCCGCTGCCCCAGACACAGAGGAGGCAAGCTGAGGTGAGAGACCCAACCCTCACATTTAAGGTAAAATCCCAACTCCCCATCTGGGCTGTGGGGCCCGTGATGTGGCCCTGAGGACTTCTACGACCTCATCTTGTGCTACTTGCCTCCTATTTCCCGCTGGCCTTTTCATTCCCTAAGCTCACCATGCTGGTTTCTGCCTCCCCTGCCTGCAGAAGTGGCAGACCCCTCTGCTGCTCTATCTGCTAATTCTCTCGTAATTCATATCTAAGGTTGAAAGCCCCCTACTTGGGAAGGTCCCCTTTCCCCCAACCACTCAATCTAAAGGGGCCACTTGGTCCCTAGCTGCCATCACCGGTCGGTTGTGATGGTCTTAATGGCACATCCACACTGTATGACATTTTCTCACTTGTTTGCGGTTAATAGAACATCATCTTCGGGGGAGCAGGGAGTTTGTCGGCTGTCTGCCCTTATTTTCCTCATGCTTAGAACAGTGTCTGGCACTTTTGGGGGCTCCATATTGAATGGCGAATGTTGAATGTTAAATATTTGTAAATCAAGGCAGAAGTCAGCGAAGGACCCACATGTCCAGGTGGCTGGGCCAGGCCTCTTCTCGTGCCCGGCCTTACCTGGGCCCACCACAGCCCAGTAGTGTTCTGATCAGGTCTCCGTGCCTAATGGGGTCTCCGTCAGTTGCCATGTGGTCCTGCCCAGGGCTCAGGCTATCACTGTCTCCTCTCCTCTTTGGGAAAAGTGCCACAGCACAGGGTCCTCTGGGGGCCTGGGAGCCAGCGGGGCAGGAAGAGGTGCTGGCCCAGGGATCAGCCCGAATGGTCTAGCTGGACAAGGGCCTAGCCAGGCGGGGCCTAGCTCCACTGTCCCTCCTTGTACAAATGGGACAGATATCAAGAGGGGAGAGAGGTGTTTGAGGTTACACAGAGTCGGCAGCTGTGAGGACTGAGAACACACTTCTCTTGCTGGCAGTGAAATTCCCCAAATTAAAAACAGGCAGCTTAGCAGGTTCCTGTCGCCCAGGGGCCTGGAGACTTACTGGCTGGTCCCAGCCTGTCCTTAGATCCTGCCTAGGCAAAATTGGCCAGGCCCAAGGAGAGGAGGAAGTAGGGTGAGTGTGTGCCCCTCCATACCCTGACTCACTCAGGGGGAGTTGGCATTGGTGGGGACCAGACAGCGGCATCCCCTTGGCCCACGGGCAGGCACTGACTCAGGCAAGCAGTGACAAACAGAGCAGGGTCCTCCCATAGCCATGACTCACCCCCACCCGCCTATCTGCCTCTTTAGGGGGAAACTCCCAGCAGGGCACACATCCAGGGCCCATCCCATCCAGAGGCAGAACCCTGGGACCCTGTAGAGGGGGCGTGGCAGTCAACATACCTTACAGGATGCTATCTTGCTGAGGGACAAGCAGCCTTCCACCTTGGCAGAGGGCAGCACAGGGGCCAGCCTAGGCTCTCCTGCTCAGAGAATGGAGTTTCTTTCCTTTTTCAGCCCAGTCTGGTCCTGCTGCTGGCAGAGTTGGGTTTTGGCCTGTTGGATGATGCAAGGACATATCCTGGACTGGGTTGGCCGGTGGCTTTTGAGGATGGACAATAATAGCTCTGATGATGCAAATGATACTTGTCATTTACTCTGGGCCAGTCATTGTGCTCAGCATTTCCCACTCATTATTTCACTTAATATATCACAAGCAGACACAATTATTATCCTCATTTTAGAGGTGAAGAGACTGAGGCACCAGAGTAGGTGAAGTGGTTTGCTTCAGGTCACCCAGCTAGGAGAGGTAGGGTTGGACTGGAACCTGCGTTTTCTAAGACAGCAGAGTCCAGACCCTTCCTTGACAGGCACCTCCCTGACAAGTTCCCTGGGGAAGGGCCTTGGCCTTGTTTTCCTCCTTCCTGTCTAACTCATACTCTTTCTTCACCTCCTAATCCTGGGCTCTCAAGCCTCCTGCACATACCTGTCCTATAACTTCTGTGCCACCTGTGCTTCCAGGGCTGATAACACACACACACACACACACACACACACACACACACACACACACACGCACACACACACACACACACACACACTTTTATATGGCTATAATAAAGCCAGTATTTTATTTATATTAACATAAATAGGAATGAATGTTCAAGAGGCCTTGGCACTTGGACACAGAGATGCAGGGACAGGCTAGGCTTTCCCCTGACAAGACAGACAGAGGAAACCGAGACCCCTGGGACCTCTGGAACTGGCTTTATGTCTGGCAGGCCAAGGCCTTGGCACCTTGGACTAGGGCCTCCCTCTACCCAAGAGGTGCCAAGGGGGAAAGTAGCCCATGGAAGGGCCAGACATCAAGGGCTCCTGGGACCCTGTGCAGAAGTCAAATGTTTGGCCTGCAAGCTTCTAGGCTCAAGTCACATGCTTGGGTGGGGAGTCAGTTTCAGCCTGTTTGGGAGTGAGGGATCTGAGGAGGCCGTCATATCTTTGATGCCCTGAAGAGCTGCCTGCCCCTGGCCCAGCCTAGAGGCGGCAAAGAGGTGGCAAGGTCAGCCCTCCCATGCCTCTCCTCAATGTCTCTTCCATAGATGTTACGTTTTTTTTTTTTTTTTTAGGCAAGGCAACCCTTGGTTGCTCTCACAGATTGCAAGGAACTTGTCAGCTCACAATCCCTTATTCTTTTTTATTTTTTACACCTACAGCACCTGGTCTTCCTAGGTGGTCTCCCATCCAAGTACTAACCAGGCTCAATCCTGCTTAGCTTCCGAGATCAGACAGGATCAGGCTTGTTCAGAGTAGCATGGCCGTTGACAAGATGTTAAATGTTTTATACATGAAAAAGTCACACACAGGGCAGTCTCAGCTTCCCCACTTTCTAGTTTTGTAAATTTAGCAGGTAATCTAACTCAGAGCCCATTTCTCAACTGTATTGTAGAGATAATTCCTGTATCTCCAGGTTGCTATGAGGGTGAAATAGATTCAGCAAGTACTTGGCTGCCCTTTTCCACCAGGGACCTTGCGGGGCTGATGTGAACCACTGCTGGGAAGAAGGTACCCAAGGGGCAGTTTCTCCGTGATGGGCAGCACTAACAGAGGCCCTGGGAGAGGAAGGCAGTGGCTGAGTCCCTAGGGATATCAGGTGGGAGGCTGGCCCTACTCCAGCCCCAGGCTCAGGTGGGCCCTCTCACACCCAATGCAGCAAAAGCTCCAGAGGGGCTGAGAATCCAAGCACCAGCTTTTTGGATAGAACTTGGCTTAAGTGGGCTCTTCTCATCCTTGCCCAGCCTGAGGGCTGGGGTGGGCAAATGCTATACCGAGGGCTGGCTAGAGGGTGATCCCTCCCTCCTCAGGTCTCCAATGGATAGGCTGTTCCTAAAAGAGCCACAAAGACTATCCTGTTCCCAAGGCTCTGCCTCCAGCCCTGGATCCACCACCCCCAGTGGAGGGAGCTGAGGCACTTCCCAAACTCCCGGAACCTGTCTCCAGCGGCGTGGAAAAGGACCCATGGGAGCAGGTGCTCCGAGGTGTCCTGTGTTGATGGGATAGGTGGTAGGAAGGGGCCTGGGACACTAATTATGCCCATCCAGGGGTGAGGTGAGCATGAGCAATTGTTTCTTGAAGTGATGAAGGCTGGGTCACTTCATGCTCTCTGTCCTAAAAGGGGGCCCAGAAATAAAACAAGCCGGGAGCAAGCAGAAGGCTATTGTATATCATGCTTTTAATACAAACTTAAAAAAATCTGGAACAATATAAACTGTACAGATTTGATCAATCTTTTTGTTTTGTTTTTAAACTAAATCTCTAAGCACACCAATGTCCCATTCCAAAATATTGCACAACATTCTGAATACAAAACGCTTGATTGTATTCTTCCTTCACTAAAGAAAACAAGTTCGTTGCCCTGCTCCCCCAAGCCCCTCTCCACATTGCCTCAATGCCCCCTTCCCATCCTTAAGGGTCAAACTAGAGAATCTATAGCTCACTGCATTGAGAAAAATACATCATTCTGGACTCAAAGTTTACATTCTTTACAAGACAATCCACCTTTTGATTTGTTGGGAAAGAGGGGGTAGATAGAGGATGGGGAAAGGGGAGAAATAGGTTTTATTCTCCTTTTTTATTTTAAAGTTTGTTTTTCCTGAAAAAATATCTTTCTCTCCTCTTTTTAAGAAAAAATCTTGAAAAGAAAAAAATTACATTTTTTACGTTAGAAATATACATATATTATATATACCTCTTACATTTTACAAATGTAGCAAATTATTCAATACAAACGGACACCAAAAAATGTAAAAAATAAAAAAAAAGTTTTCCTACGAAACCAGGTAAATTAGTGCAGATTTTTGTTTTTGTTTTCTTAAAAAAAATAAAATTGAAGCAAAAATGCCTAGATTTGAGACGAGACAGACCGTACTGGGCCCAAGAGCCCGGCGCTGGAGTCATGCTCCTGATACACGCTTTTCAAGACACTAAGGGGTGGTCACCCCTCTCCCTGTATGTGGTGAGAAACAAGCTGACCGGGGGTGGTGGGTACCTGCGTGTGGGAGTGTGTGTGGGGGACTGGGGGGCGCATAAGGCAGCATCCAACCTTTCCCAGAGAGCAGCAATCTGCCTGGGCCTGTCACCTGTGTGGGAGCCAAGGGCTAGGGAGAGGGTGGCCCAGACTGGGCTGGCCCCTGAGAAGTTTAGGGGAACAGATGGTGCTGGGCTGAGGAGTCAGAGCATTGCCCCGCTGGGGGAGGTAGAGCTGGTGCCCAGTGCAGGGAGAGGAGGCTGGCAGTGTCTGTCTGGGCCGGACCCACTGCCATAGCAGTTGCCCACCTGGGATAGCTGAGAGGATGGGGTGGGGCGGCGAGGGCTTTGGTACTTTCCGGTGATGGGGGCCCTGATGCCCCGTGCCTCACTTGCCAAAGCATCACGACATGGAAGCTAGCTCACTAGGGTCGGGCTGGAGAGACAACTTCTCTTCTATAATCCAGCACCCTGGCTGCGGTGGCCGAGCCCAGCCTGCCCAGAAGACCCCTCCTCACGGCATCAAGGCCCCGTGGGGTTGGGTCGGTTGGGCAGTGAGAGGGGATGGCAAGAGGTACCAAAAAGCTCTCAACAGGAAGGGGCAGAAACGTACTAAAACATCTACAACCAAAGGACCAAAGAGTCTCAGCTGGAGGACTGGGGCCGCCCACTACGGGCACTGACCCGGACCTCCTGGCCCCCAGGGAGCTCAGGTGGGCAGCCCCCGCCTTGGGCTCAGGTCACACAATAGGATGGTCTGAGTCCAGACACTTCTTAGGCATCAGAGCCTGGGTATTTCCTCAGCCCCTCACAGCTAATCCTTTTTTTTTTTTTTTTTTTTTTTTGGTCAAAAACAAACAAAAGTGCAGATGCAGTCTGGAAACCAGCTCCTTCTGCAGTGCTTTCCCCTGGGAGTGTCTCAGGCTCAGCCACAGCCTCACCCCACCACACGAACCCCCTGCAGGACTGAAACCCACCCCGGCCCATTCCCCAACCTCACACATAAATAAGCACTTGCTGCTACCCGGAATCACATCCAGAGGGGAAGCTTCACATGGCTTGGAACCCTTTAAAACAGGACAGCAAACCATGCACACGTGCACGCGCACACACACCTGCACTGGCCCAACCTCCCTACCCACAACCTCAGGCCCCGGGAAAGGGGGCTGCGTGAAAGAGACCACATGTGTCCAACGGGTTGGGTCTCTAGGGCCATGATAATAGTCTGGGCCAGGTGAGGATGGGTGGCATGGAGCCACAGGACAGAGATGAAAAGAATTCCACCGGACAGAGTGCCAACCTCCCTGGAGTTAGGTATCAGCTCTAGGGGGAGGGTGTCGAGTAGCCAGCCAGCTCCCTGTGACACAAGCCTGAGAGGGGGTGGGGCCAGGGGTCAGACCTGTTTGGGTGGCAGGGCCCAAGAAGGCCTGCTGAGGTTGGATGGCTTTGAGTGAGAAGATAGTTGGGTGATGGAGGCAGTGACAGGGGACTGCCTCTCCCTGTTTTGGGGAGGGCCAGGCCCCAGCTGCAGCTTTTCCTTCCCTGTGAGCTTGGACACACCAATCCTAAACTGGGGTGTGAGGGAGGGAGCAGGGAGCAGCAATTCACATCTGGACCATTCTTAGCACAGGAAGCCACTAATTCAAGATGTTATATAGAAAACTACATGTAAAAAAAAAAAAAAGAAAAAAAAAAGTAAAACCCAAACCAACCAAATAAATCAGAGGCAGGCAGGGAAGTGGCAGTGGGGCTGAGTTAAACACGCTGGGGTGCTTCGGGAGCCCCTCCCACTCCATGCCTGGCTGGATCTTTTCTCTAGAAGTGAGAGTGAGAAAATTGGAAATCTTTTTGTAAATTTTTCTTTTCCTGTTTTTTTGGCCTTTCCTTTCATTTCTCTTTTCTGTGGTCTTGGGTGCTCCTGGCCCCACGGGCAGGTGGATGGTCAGTTGGCCAGCACGACGGGCTGGAACGGCTGGCTGGGGTACTGCATGGCGTTCAGGTTGTAGCTGAGGCCTTCCACGAAGGGCGTCTTCTCCAGGAAGAGGCTATTGGCGCCACCTCCAAATACCTGGGCCATGTCGAAGCTGCTGCTGTTGCAGGTGCCGGCCCCACTACCCCCAAAGGGGCCCGGGGGGCTGCCGCCCTGGCCATCGGCCCCATCAAAGAAGAGGCTGGGAGAACCACTGCCATTGTACACGAACTCCTTGGCATTGGGCGAGAGCTGGGACTGCGGGGCCGGGTTGGCCGTGATGAAGTTCAGTGAATGCATAGACAAAGAGAGGCTCTTCTGCTTCAGCAGGCTGTTGGTGGGAGAGCGGGCCATGCGAGGCTGCTGCTGTGGGGGCTGCTGGCTGCTAGCCCCGCCGCTGGCCACACTCCCCCCACTTGCTGCCCCACCGCCCTTCTTCATCTTGGTGGAGCCGAACTTGGTGGCAGCGAAGGAGGCGGTGGTAAAGGTGATGGGCTGGGCGGAGCGGGGGATGAAGGTGGGGCTGGGCGACTGGCCAAAGGATGGCGATGGGGAGTTGGACAGGGAGCTGTCCTGGCTGCCGATGGGAACGAATACCTGGGCGTCAGGGTTGAAGCTGCTCTTGATCTCCTTGTCCAGCTCCGGGGCAACACAGCCCTCACTGTCATCCAGGTACAGCACTTTCACGGCCCCCTTCTCGCCGATCTGGTAGGACACCTCGAAAGGGTCAATCCAGACGCTCAGCTCCTCAGGCACGTTGGCCCGCACATCCTCCACCGCCAGGCCACTCCGCTTGGCAGCCAGCTCCACCACGGGGTCCACTATCTCCCCAATGTGGACACAGCGAAAGCCAGAGCCCTTCAGAGGCTTGTCAGGGTACCAATGGCCTTCATATTTCTTTTTCAAGAGCCGTTCTAGCTCTTCCCCAAACAGGTCTGCCCGGCGCCGGGGCAGCTTGTTATACAAGTAGGAGATGATGAAGTTCAGGGCCACTTTGATCTCCAGCTGCATGGTCCTTTCCTAGGCAGAGAATCAGCACGTGTGCAAGCCAAGGGCAGTGGCCAGGAGATGGACGGTGAGCAGCCTTGGGCTCCAGACAGCTCTGGGAAACAAGAGAGGGCGTCATGAGTAGATATGCAGAAAGCCAAGTGGCAAAGGACAGATGGAAAAGCACCAGCTTCAGATCACACAGACCCAAGGTCCCATTCCTGTTCTACTAATAACTAGCTTAATTGTGTGACTGTGAGCAAGTCACCTTTTCTGAACCTTAGTTTCATCTGCAACATGAGACTATCACGAACATTACATTGGTTCAGGAATGTAGACTGCCCCACGCCGTACCTGATATTTAGTAGTACTTGATAAAATTAGCTATTATTTGTAAGCAATTCTAAAGAAATAGGCATGCTGTGGTTTCCAGTATTTTAAGAATTCAGGTCACTGTACGACTGACATACACATAAAATCAAGCCCTTAATTCAGCTGAAGGAGGGAAGGCTCCTGCTGACTTATCTCTGGTGTATCTCGGTGGAATTATGGTCCCAAACTGTCGCAGGCCAAGATAAGGTTAAAATCTTTAGTTTTCCTCCTTCAATGGAAAGGCGTACAGGTCACTGAATAAGAAGTAGCACTGCTCACTTCTCACTGGGGGGCTTGGCTCCCTGGGGGGCTGTGTACTCCTTGGGCTCACTTGGGGTTTGCAGAACTGATTTAGGAACTCCACAGTGCGTCCAAGGTGAGCACTGCCACCCAGACAGCCTCTAAGACTAGAGATGGGAGCATGATCCCCAGGAAAAAGTCAAGACCTGTCACAACCAGAGGCCTGGGCCAACAATGGAACTGCTGACTAGGGGCTACCCCAGGGAAGCCGAGAGAAGGCGAGGGAAGGAGGGCCCTGTTGGCCAGCAAAGCCTTAAGAGCAGCACTAGCATGGCCTGAGGGAATCTCTGTAGTTTCTGGCTAGAGTATAGGAGACAAGGGGGGCAAAGAGAAGAAATTTTCCATCACCCTGCAGCCTCCAGCTGGAGACCCGTCATCACTCAGTCTCCCGGGACCTGTCTGACCACCTGTCCTCGGCACCGGATCAGATTTATGAAGTGTTTGGAGATCCCTGGAGAGGAGGCGGCCCAAGATAAACACTCAGATTGTTATTTTGGGATTCTCTCACAGCCAGATTGCACAGAGGTCAAAAAGGTTTATTCCTGAGTTCTGGGCCAGCCTCATGTCTCAGGATGATGATCTGTGAGGTTCTGAGAGCCAGCGATCCTCATCTCCTCACTTTCTCCAAAACGGCAACTCTAGGCCCACGGTGTGGGAGAAATGAATTGCAAAGGCCACTTTCAGGGACTATCAAGGCCAGAACATGTTCCTAGCCAGACCCTGGGTGACACTGTGCTGCTGAGCTCAGCACAGAGACAAGACTGATCCATGATCCATCAAGGGTATCCTCTGTCCTGTGATAGACCTGGAGCAGGAATTTGATTAAAATCCCTCCTGGGTCCAGCACAGAGTATCTAGGGGCTAATTCTAGGCTTGAGTATCTTGAGTTTTTTGAACACCTGCCTCAAGTCACTTCTCTGTAATTCTCAGTCCAGGACCATGGCTTCTAAGGGCATTTTTGGGACCGACTTCTCCAGCGAAGCTCTCTGGGGTGAGCATCGGAAGATGCACTGGTCAACCTGGAGCACCATATACACTGGCTAGGTCTCGGCCCGCCCTCATTTCAAGTATGAGCAGACAGAGGGTCACGTGGGGAGTCAACAGAAGTGCCGCAAGCACAGCCTCTCCCAAGCTCTCCACAGGGGTGCTTAGGATTCAGGAGACCCTTGCTCCCCTCTATCTCTGCCTCTATCACACAATCTTCAGATTTCTTCAAATGTCTATTCATGGTCATCACAGATCAATTCCAGGGTCCTTCAAGGTTTAAAAAGAAGTAGGAAGAATGGAAAAGATAAGGGGCTTTCTGTTTACGAGGATTGGGTTCACTACCAGATACAAAGCTAGCCACCAAGACTTTGGGCCTCCCCTCAAGAATGGAGGTTTGCAAAGGGCTATGGAAACCTGCTAGGGGGGTCCAACACAGAGGAGAGCTGTGAAGAAAGCTAGCACTAATTCCCAAGGATAAGTCAGGAGTTAAAGACAGTGTTTTCAGAATGTTTTTGAAAACTAAAACAGACCTGAATACAACATATGATACTTCTCCCAAGGTATCACATGGCCTCTTGGTATGCTACCCAGACCCAAGGGCTCCTACACCTTTCTAAGCCTCTTCAAACTTTGCTGCATGATTGCCTTCCAAATTCGCCTCCTCTGAACAGTTCAGCCTCAAAATCAGAGCGTTTTAAATGCAGGCCAAAGTCATTGGGAAATAAGCTTCCCACCCTGAAACAACAATAGAACCACTGTCATCAGCCCTGCCTAACTAACCATTTTCTGCAGCATAAGCAACTAAAGCTGCACACCAATTTATACCTCAGTGATGTTACTGCACATATAAGGAAGTATATAATGCCACCTTTGCCTCTTTAATTGGAGAACAGGCCAGGCCAGATGGCTGTGGGGTGGAACCTTACAAAAATGCCGGACAACCAGAATGAGATTTTCTGCTCTATCAGCTCAGGCTCTAATTTTGACTTCAAGAAGCTTATGGAACAGAGGATTAAAGCAGTGGTGTCTTGTCTTTAACTAATGATAGAAGTGACCACTCCAATGACTTTGTTTTTTTTTTCTAAAGGCCATCGCCTCCCACACATTCTAATGCTTATGTGTAAAATATTCATAAAATGTGTTAAGATTAGAAAGCTTAGAAATAACTACTCTTCAATAAAAGGAACAAGTAGATTTGACATTAAGCAGCAGGACAGGACTCTTAAGACCTCTCACAACCCTGACTCAAGTGCAAAAGGCCAGAAAGGTGGCAAAAAGAAGTGTGTGTGTGTGGGGGGGGCACTAAGCGTTCAAAAATAGCAAAGTCTATCTTTTGTCAGTATATGAAAAAGTTGCAAATACGAGAATAAATTCTGCCAATTTTATTCTCCTTTACTTGTTTACTTCCAGCAACAAAGTTAATCCTGGATTCAGATCCCTTCCAGGATTTGTATTTTAAAGTCCTTAAAAGAGAGACAAAAATGGTTGGGGGGTGGGGGTGCTGGGAGGGAAGGCGGCTGTAGTCAATGATATGGTAATGAAGATTCCAGAGAGAACTTTTAACAAAAATGTAAAGAAGGTTTTTAAGAAGAAAAACAGTTATGTTTTAAAAGGGAAAAGGAGAGATGATGGCGAAAGAACCCATCAGGCCCCCAAACCATGAGTACCTATAAAAATATATTCAGGTACCTCAAGCCTTAACATCTAAATAGCCCTGCGATCAAGCACTACAAGATTCAAACGAGTGTGGAAAGAGGAAGGAGGGGTCCTCAATTTTGACAAGGCCAGTAGGTGTCACAAACTGGGTGCTGGGGAGTTGAGAACCCGGCTCCGGCTCCGGCAGGACAGGGACAGACCCGCCCCACCGGTCTCCGTCTCGGTCTCGGAGGCAGCGGCCCAGACCCGAGGGTGTGGTTGAAAGGCTTCTAGGACTTGTGCCCACTGTCTGTACCATCCCACCCAATCTCACACCATCTCCCCCAAACATGCGCTGTGCCAGCTGATGTCTGGCTGCAAGGCTCCTTCAGACTAAAAGGGCCTTTTTTGGGGTACTCCAGGTTTCTCCCAAGCAAGGAGACTTGACTGAGCCCTAACATAAGCCGGGAGGCCGGCGGCGAAGTCGCGCTGTGCACTCTGGGAATGGTAGTCCTCAGAAACCCCACAATCGGGCTGGAACAACTGACCTACTTTCTCTGCATACTACACCTCCCTGCGTACTATGCGAAGGCTCAGCTGGCGAACTACGCATGCCTGGTAAGGAGAGCTGGACGAGGGTCGGAGGACCAAAGAAAAGTTTCCGATGCACATGCGCACTGTGGAGGACGCCCCCCTCCGCCCACCGCCTAACACATTTTATATAAATTCTACCCACAAGGCCTACTCCCCGTATTGTATTACCCCACCATATCCATGTCTCGGCTTCTCGAGAGGCTGAACTTTCCCCCCCTTTCTCTTCACCGCCTCTCATGACTGCTGAATTAAGGACCTGCTTCAAAATGATTTTTTTTTCTGGGTGAAGGCATTGGGCTGGAATAGATAAGGTCATTTTCCCACCCCAACTCCTGCCGCTTAATCCGTATTCCTTGGGCTTGGTGGTCTCTGTCTGGAGTTGCTCTAGGGACAGTGGATTAAAAAGGAGAAGTCTTTTCACTTAATGCCCAGCGGGCTAGGCTCCAGCACCCTAACAGCCAGGAAAGGAAAGGCAGGAATTAAACCTAGTTCTCCTGTCCTCTCCGCCAAAGAAATTCCCTGTTAGGTTGCGGAGAGGCCGACAATCAGCAGGCCAGATGCCAGCAAAGCCCAAGCCTCACCCCTCTTCTAATCCAAGTCTGAGTAACCAGACCCGGGGAGGGCAATGGGAAAAGGTTCCCGGGTAGGAAAGGAAAAACTGTACATCTGACACCTGAACATCGTCTTCTGATACTTAAAATTGTTTGAGTCTCCTCCCACGGCAAGGCTTGCTTGCTCTATGACCAGACTAACCAGATCCTCACCAAAGCTCCCCTACAGGGTGTTAAACCTTCCTAATCCGTCCTCCCACACAAGCTTCTTTCTCCCTCTGCTTAAGAGGGGGATGGAGGCAAGTGCCCAAGAAAAAAATAGGGCTGTTTTTCTGCTGGAAAATCAAAGACGAGGGACCCACTCCCAGGGTAGAGTGGGAAGGAAGAAGAAAGGTTAGAATACTGAGCAGCAACCCCTCCCCCGCCAGAAACCTCCTCCGCTGGCCCCCAATTTGAAGCCTGCAACTTGCTGTGTGGGGTTCCAGTTCCTCGGGGGGGGGGCCCTACCAGCTGCCCCTCCTCTCCTGGTCAAGGGCACAGTCCTTCTACTGGACAGGAGGGCAGGGAGCTTAGCAGTAGGGCTTTTCCTCCCAGACACCTCACCGGGATCAACCAGAATCCACTTACTGGTATTGCTCTAAGGGTACGTTTTTTCCGCTGTTTTCCCTGAAAACACTAAAGAGGATAAAAAGCTTAAGCCCAAATGGTGAATTCTGGCTCCGAGGCCAGAGGACAGTCGCCAGTGACCGGTCCAAAGGGGGGAGGGTGTCCACCCTTGATACAGAAATAAACCCTATTAATTATTACCAACCCCCTTACCCGCACACTGGAAAAGAAGCAGAAAAACAAGGCCTGGATCCCCTTTCTTCCTCTGATTTATTTAATGGTGGTGAATTATATTTTTTTTTTGGGGGGGGACAAGAAAAATCTAGCGAGTCTCTAGAATATGAAGAACTGAGGAAGGCGGACAAGGGAGGCAATGTACTCCACCCAGGAGGGGGCCATACTTGGAAAAGGGAAAGAAGGGGGCTCTGGGGTACCCCAAGATGAGAGCAAGCGTGAAGAGGGGTAAATGAGCAGAGGAAAGAGGGGTTTCTCAAGAGGAGGTGGAAGGTGGGTGATAGGAAAAGCCTAGCTAGGCGTGGGGCGGGGGTGGGAGCAACGTGGAGCGTCCAGCAAATGAACAGCAGGAGTGGGGCGGGGGTCGGCGAAGACATCGAGACTGTTGGGTTTCATCACCCCCCTCGCCCGCACGCCCCCCACTCACTCACTCGGGTCTCCGCGGCGGCGGGGCGGGTTGCGGGCCGCGGGGCGGCTTCTCCCTCCAAGGGTAGTCCTGGGCGCGGGGCGGAGGTCACTCTCCCTTCCTTCCCGGGCGTCGCTCGGCCGGGCCGATGTGTCCTGTTTTTCGTTGAGGGTCGCGGGGCGAGTCGGAGGGGTTATGGGCTATGACTCTCAATAATAATTATTTCAGCTTTTTGGAGGTCGGGCTCGGCGGCGGGGGACGAAGGGCAGGCGGGCCGGCCGGCGGCGACGGCGCGGGGATGGCGGACCGGAGGGTGGCTCGTGTCGCGGGGCGGAGGACGGTCTGGGCTGTGGCCCGCGGGCGGTCCTGCCCTGCTAGCCCCGCGTCGCCCGAGCCACTAGCTTCTCTCCGGGTACAACCCGCACCTTCCCGCGCCCCGGCCCAAAGTGAGCAAAGTCAATGAAAAGTTTCACCCTTAGCAACCCTGCGCACGGATCTGGCTTCCCCACCCCTGCGTGATGCGTCCCTCCGCCCTGCAGGGGCGGGGCCGGAGCCGGGCCGGGACTACTTCCGAGCCGGAGGGCGGCTTAACCCCTGGTTTCGCGCGGTGGTCGGCTCCGCGTGGACCCGGTGGGCACTCGACGACCTTCTCCTCACTCCCGCCCTCCCATGGTTGGCCCCTTCACATCACTCAGATCCCAGTTCAAACGTCAGCAAGGCCGTCTGTCTTCCCCATCGCGAAGCCGCCCTTTAGTTATTTTCTTGATGCTCCAAACCGTTCAGAATTTGTGCTCGTCGTGTAAAGTGTTACCCTCTGTGGACAGCGAGCTCCGGGAGGGCAGAGGCCTGGGCTGGAACCTTGGGTGGGTTGGATGAAGGCACATCGCGGGAAGGGGATATCCCCGCTGTGTCTTCGGCCCTATATCTGCACCGAACCGTTCCCCCAGGCCACCTCGGCGAGTCCCTCCAGCTCTGGGCGTCCGTCCATCCCCGCGGCGCTCGCACCGCCCCAGTTACGGACTCGTCGTGGGTGGGGAAGCTTTGGGGACGACGCGAGCTCTGGAAATGTCTTGAACCTTTATCAACGTGTGTTGGCCTGAGTATTTGGAGCGCCTCTTGGGCTCGGGCACGCTGAGCGGGAGGAAGGGGAGGCAAGGGAGAGGCCGGACAAAGGAGCCGAGCCCCACGTTAACCTTCCACTTGCTCCCTGGTACCTTGCGGTAGGGCCAAGCCCCTCGGCGGACGCCCTCGTTCGCTCTCCTGGGCTGGCAACCCCCACAGGGGACCCACAGAAAGTCACATTTCTTCTACTAACAGCTTCCTCCGGCGGGGGTTAGGGGAGGTGCCGCCTGCCCGTGCCAAGGACGTCGGATTCACCCGATGGTCCCCCTGTCTGTGGACCGAGGCTCGCCGGGACGGGGAGCGCCAGGCCAGCGCTCTCTAGTCTTCTGCCCAGGCTCTGGCCATGCGGGCTCACGGCCACTTTGTGACTGTGGGAAGCGGAGTTAGGGGTAGGGAGGCCTGTGCCCAGGTGAGGTCACTGGTTGATTGGACTGACAGGTGGCCTGGCCTGGGAGCCCTGGGAGCTTGCGCACTGTCTTCTTCAATGTTTCTCCTGTAATCGTCCATTCCCTAATTCTCTTCCCACCCTGACCTTTATTCTCATTCTAGACGGTTCCAGCGCAACGGCAGCCGCCAACCCCACGTGGGGTGGCGAAATCTGAAAATTTCCAGCTACGAACAGTTTGCATTTTTTCTCCCTTGATCTCTCTTTTTGGCAAGGGCAGAGAGCAACGGTAGCTTGGAGGTTTAAACTGCGCTTTCCTTGACTGCAGCAAAGAAACGCCGGACTTGGGGGCAAACTCCACGGAGACAGATGTAGGAGGGAGCCTAAGCCCGAGTTTCCATCCCCCACACTCTGAGCTCTTCAGCCCCTGGGGCACCTCCAGGGACTACTTGCCTTGTGCGTCAGCGAGTGGCAGAGCGTCACATACACGCCCCCTCCGCCATGCCCATTCCTCTCCTCCCTTTTTCCCTCCCACTCCACCTCCCTCTTCCCTTCCCCTCCTCTCCTCCTCTTTCCCTGCGTGTTCCACCTGGACAGAGACCTCGCCGACCCACAGGGTTCCAGAGCACTGAAGAGCTAAAAATATAACCAGTGTTAGCAACAGCCTTCCCATTGGTCGGGGAGAGGGGTGAGGCGGCATCTGATTGGGTTTTCGATCCAACCGCTAGGACTAAGGTTGGGGGCCAAGAGCCGAGGAGCCAGTCTTTGGGGAGGGCAAGCGAGCATTTACACAGCGGGCTTTGCAAGGGCTGCTGGTATTTGTAGTAATTTATAAGAGGCAGCCATAGAAATAGGTGGGTTTGAACCCCAATTCTGCCACTAACTCCTAACCATGTTATCGTAATTTAAAGGCAACAAATCTCTTTCCATCGTGAAACCTGCTTTTTCATCCATAAAATGGAGATCATGCGGGGAATAAACTTGATACTGTATGTAAAGCTTGGCTCAGTTGTTGCTCGACTTAATTTAAAGGTGACCATTCTGGCCAAATTATATCCTAGTCTTTACTTAGTACCGTATGCATTTCCTAATAAGAAACCTTTCAAGGCAGAATGAGAAAGGTGAGAATGAGCTGAAAGGAATTCTAGGATATCTCAGGTTGGGGGATGGAATCCGTATCAAAATAAAGGATTGAGACTCCTACCACTGCATGCAGGCTGACGGAGGGCAGACACATCCCTGCATGAATAATGAATATTTGTATTCGTGCTTTCATTCAAATCTTTCCTGCAGTACTGGATACACGGCAGCCCTCAGCAACCTCACCACAAAAACACTGAGAAATCTAGCCTTCTTGGCAAATGGGAGTTCTGGGTAAAGGGTTAGCATGTAAGTAGGAAGATAAAATAGAAGAAAAGGTAATCACCTTTCTTAACTGCTGATGTCTCCATTTATGATGTAGTGAAGAAAGAGTTTTTTTCTCTCCCCAACGTAATTTCGTCTTGCTAGGGCTTGTGAGCCGAATCCCTACTCAAGCATTCCAAGAGTCCCTTTCCATTTTGAATAATCATTCGTGAAAGGCACACACCACGTTTTAAAAATGGTGAGCTTCAGAAGTAAGCATGTGCCGAAGGGAGAGGGTGGGAGCAGCTCCCTTGAGAGTAAGCAAGTTATGCCAAATGTTTTGTTGTTGTGACAAGTCAGGCTGGTCATAATTAGTCCCAATTAACTCTCATGGGTGAGTCAATGTCATATACACATGCCAGGATGAGAAATTTTGTAGTTTCTTAGGAGCAAAGAGCTACAACAGAAAGTGCCTTTGGAGAAGTCATTGGATATTGAGGACAAATGATTTGCTGTTTATCCATCACAACTGATGTGAGTAAATTCTAGTAAACAACTTAAGTGAACAAACCTGTCTTTTGCTAACACTAAAACTGTAGTGTTCAAAGAAAGTAACATTTTATTTTAGTCTTGGTAGAGGCCACTGGGGATAAAATTGATAAGGGACTGAATTAACTGGAATTAGATGGGAATTAAAGTCCTTTTTTTTTTTGGAGTCCCCTCTTTTTTTTTTAAGGCAGGAAAATTCCAACCAAGGGAAAGGATCTTTCATTTTTATGTCATAGCTTCCAACTACTATTAAAGAGCTACAGGTCAGTACAGAGTGACATATAGTCTCTGAAATTTCAATTTAATTTCCTGGGAAGTTAACTGTCTTAATTTAGAAACTGCTAACTGGAAGGCCAGGGTCCATATCTGGTGGATGTATTGTCCTGGTATAGACTGACACATTAACATTTTTTAAACGAGTTGACAACATTTAAAAATTGGGAGATTGCATAAAAATCTTAATTTACTATTTATCCTAAATTCAAAAGATCTGGTAACACTGAGTCTTCAAGCTGGCAAATTGTTCAGCCATCTCCTTTAAGACAGGGCCTGAGCTCTGGTTCCCCTAAGGTCCCTACCTCTCCCTAATGTCTTCCAGACACGGAGGCCAAGGGTCACGTACCATTTATCGTGTTTGGGGTATTCTTACACCCCTTCCTTTTCAATCAATTCTATTACTCACCCAGACTCCTGAGTTTGTGCTACTTTTTTCAGCTCAATGTTAATAAGTAAGTGAATGGCTGCCTGTTATATGCCCTGTAGTGGACGGAGAGGCAAAGGAGCCCAAGGATCTTATGATCTGGTTCATTGTTTTTAATCTCTGGGTCGTGATCCATTAGTGGGGCCATAAGATCTCTTTGTTTAATGGATTTTAGTAGAATCTTTAGAATGAAATAAAATGAAAAATATCAAAGTGCAATACACAGTAAATAGTTTCATGAAACTTGTTACATGCATGTACTTGGCATGAAAACAGTCCAAGTGAGAGACTATTGTGGGGTAGGGTGCATCTGGAAGCATTTATGAGATGTCAGGAGCTTAGAAGGAAGAGGTATGAAGTTGCCTGGCTGATGTGAGGGTGGGAGGGTATTTCAAACAAAGGGAAACAGAGCCAAGAAGACAAGGAGTGTCCAAGGAATGTCCCTTCAACTGCTTCATGAAGAGTAGAGAAAAGTGAGTAGAGGAACCCCTTGTAGGTAGGGGGAGAGAGGGAACCATCTGGAGGACATTCAATGACAGGACTTAAGAACTACTACTTATAGAAAACCTTCCAGTAAGGTCAGGCATTTACAAGGTCAAATTTAATCCTACAACTTGAAGAGGTAGGCACTGCTATCCTTATTTAATAGATAAGAAAAAAGAAGCAGAGAGGCTAAATGACTCACTAAAGGTTAACAGCAGAAGTCAGATACAGGTCTGATTATAAAGCCCACACATTTTCCATACCTTTTTTTTTTTTTTTGAGCAATAATGTAATCAGTGCACCGTGTAAAAGAGATTAAATTACCATGTGTGTACACTGTACCCAAGAAGCTGGAAGCAAGACACCCTTTTCTAGAACCTAGAACTAAATACTTAACAATAATCATTCAGGAAAGGGGGAACTGCTTTCTCAGGCTGGCTGTGATGAGTTCAATTATTTAAACTAAACCTATATAGGTAGTGATTTCAACAATGGGGGGAAAATACCAGCAACTTTAAAGATCATTCTGATTTTTTAGGGCCATACGTAGATCATGATTTTAATTCTCTTCACAGATCTGTATACCGTTAAAGGTTAAAATTCAGCTTGTAAGTGATGTTTTCCCCACAGAATTTGGTACTATCATTATCCCAATTTTTGCAACTGAAAAGAAAGAATTCTCAAGTCCGAGGAAGATAGTAATTAAATTAAAAACTATTTATCTCAGGTGTTCTTAACTCATTCATTGTATTGTTTTCTTGATCTTTGAAATAGAGCAAACCAAGAATAGACTATGAAATTAGGTGACAGAGGAGTAGAGTTCAGAGGAACACACTGAGACAAGGTTGAATGTGCCCCATGGCTTTCATGTGGAGGGAGTATGCCCTTTGACATCCTACTGGGTGTTTGTCTTAGTTCTCTTGGAAGACTTTTTAGAGGCGTATACACTGAGGCTGATGGAGCACAGTTAAGGTGGTGTTTTGTTGAAACTAATGTGCAGCTTTTGAAACACTTGTAGATGCAAGATGTTATGTGGACCCGGGTGGTTAATGAGCAGATTTTAAAAACAATGTTTTTGGCAATACATTTTGACATATATTGCATGTTAAAACTAAAGTTACCATAGAATTCTTAAAACTAAAGTTACCATAGAAATGTTACTGATTGGGTTTTTGAATTTGTCGCATAAAGTTACTATTCAATATGCGACAAATTCCAATCTGAAAATGATGTTCTCTACAACTGACATACCATGGCCCTCACCTGATGCTTTAGAACTGCTCAGAGAGCCTCCCAAACACGTCACCCTGTTCAGAATGTTGCCTCTGCCACAAATGAACGCTCTTATCTGCCCACCCTACTCCATTTGCCTATAAGTTCCAACATATGCTTCAAAGCCCAATTTATTATCTGGTTTCTCTGACTTCAATTATTCATTCACTACTGAGCACCTCCTTTCTGCTTGGCAGAACATTCTTGGTTCCTGTTTCCTGCCATCATAGAATACAGCCTAGCAGCTGACAATAATTACCAAATGCTATAAACAAAATGCTTATGGTGCTACGTAGGAGTAGAAGGGGAACTTAGATTGGGAGTTGGGAGAAGCATCTTTGAGGAAATCTTTAGTCTGAAAGAGGAGTAGAAGTCAGCAAGAGTATCCGAGCATTAGAGAGGGGTTAACAGGTAAAAAGTGCTGAGGTAGAAAGGAAAACAGCAGGCTGGAAACTGAAAGAAGGCCCCGTGGCTGCAGTGTGGGGAGTGAGGGTAGCAGGAAAGGAGGTGTGGAAGCCTCAAGGATTATCTTTAGCCAGGCGGCCATGACCTTCCAACGCCTTCCTGAGGTGCCCCCAAGCTGGACCAAGAACCCTTTCTTTGTGCATCCTCTGGGTTATGCTGGAACTCCCTGTTTCTGGCAGGCACCTTTATTAAATCCCTGAAGGCAGAGGTTGTCTTCATTCAATTTTGGACACTTGGCACATCACAAATAAGAGTTTTGTTGATCCAAGCCAAAACTCTGACAAGAAGTCAGAAGACTCTCATTTCTTTCCTTGGCTTTGCCACCAAGTTTCCACATGACCTTAGCCAAGCCCCCTGGGTCCTCAGGACTCGAAACCTTTTTCAAATTCATGGTCAAAAGGCCTACTTGACCAGACGTCTCAAATTACTATGTGCCTACTCAGGGTAACCTGCTATCACCTCTGGCAAGCACAAAGCACAGACAGATAAGTAAGGGTAAAAGTATGTCTGAATTTGCCCTTAATTTGTTCATTTACTTTAAAAAAATATTTGAGTATATATGCATTTCATGAAACAAAGCCATTCAGTTCAGTTCTCCTGATTCATTGATTTGAATACATTTTGTCTCATTCCCTTCCCCATTATTGAAAGCTATCTCTTCAGTTCAAAATTACAGTTGGACAGGAAGGAGAAAAATAGTAAGCTCCTAAAAATGACGTCAGTTTCCCTATAATCAAAGGCATGGATGGTTGTGAATTCCTTCCAGTAGAAATAAGAGGGCGAGGTGTTCAATGAATCCCAACACCTCTATTTTGAATCACAAATTCCTGGAGATAAATTGGGATGGTGACTAACGACCAGAAAATAAACAGCTACTTTATTAAATACAACAGAAAGGGTTTCCAATTTTTTAGAAGAAAAATAACATGAACCAGCACTACCTGGTAAGTGTTACAAGATTACAATGCTCACATTTATTGTTCTGAGAGCTCCCTACCACACTGCATATGCTTCAAGGACAGCTGCCATCAGAGCTGCTATAAGACGTTTCTCACTGCGTGTAGCTTCACAACCAACTCCTTAAAGACTGAAATGTTATTCCTATTTTAGAAGCTGTTAGTGTAGAGAGAACTTATCAATGTGGAAAACAGACTCTTGGTTCTTTGATTCAAGAAAAACCATGAACTAATCTATCATTTTTTTCTGGGATACGGTCTGCCGAATGCTCTGCGAAAAAGCCTTTTCCATTCCTACCACGTTATCTGGTGAGAGGAGGGTGGAAAGGTGCTGGGGTGCCACAGGGGGATTCGGGTGGCCGGTCTGCGCTCCGCTCCCTTTCTGCTGGCAGTAGTAGGCGTCTTTTCTGGCAGCTGCAGCAGCTTGATGCCGGGGGCGGGGGGATGGGGGCCGCCCACCCATCACCTCTTCTTGAAGCCGTATTTTTTGCGTTCATAGAAGAGATCTGTCTTAGAGCTTCCCAAATTGACGATCTTTGGGCAACCGTCTCTCTGAAAAACAGAAAAGTTGTCATCTTTAAGCATGAATTGAGGGATTGAAGATTAAAAAGAACTTGTGGATTAATGGTCTAGCCATGCCTCCTACCAGTTTAGTTATTCTATTTGATCAACTGTTAACTTACTAAGCACCTAAAATATGGCCAGGTTGCATCTACCTTCAATTCAGTGGCCCGAACAAACAATGCTGGATTCTCAGCCCACTTCTGTTGCTAACATGATATAATTGAGGTAAAATCTAAAACTCTTAAGATGTACTAAGGGTTTTTCTTCAAGTGAAAGAAACAGTAATAATCATCTACAGATCAGCTCTCTAGCTCCCCTCCACTATCCCAAGAAATGGGGAAAACCTAAACACTTAAGGAAACAGTACCTTATATTTTAAACATCACAGAATATTGGGTTTGATGTGCCCTTGTTAGTTTGCTTAATTTGACACATGGTCTTGGGGGGAAGTGTGTTCCTATGCTAGAGATGGCTGCTGATGGTCCATACTCTGATTTGCAATGACATTCTCCCTTGGCCATTTTGTGAGCTTGAATGGTTTCAGTGAAGCCCCTGGGAAGCTGTGTTCTTCAGAAAAGATGACTTTATCAGTTGATCTGGGATGATGGGAAGAAAACTGGGGTTGCTACTGGAAAAAACCTTCACAGGTCTGATGATTTTATTAAACATCCATATCAAAGGAGGTTGCTTCCTGTGCCATTGGGCCGTAGAATGAATTCATCAAGCCTTTAAGAGATCTCATTTCTAATTCAGCTGATTTCTCTTCTCAGGGACTAATATGAACACTGTACAAGAATCTCTGAAAATGTACAAAGTCAACACAACGTTTTATTTTCTAGAAAACATATACCATGTATTACACTGAGAACTACCATCTGTGGAGTCTGATGTGTTCAGGGAACCAGGATGTGGGCACGACCTTAATAATGGCTTGCTAGGTGAACTCTAGCCATATAATCTGTATTCAAAGTCCTGGTACAAATGAGGAAACAGCTGCCTCTTCCTGGCACAAGGTAGCCTGATATTAAACACAACATGCCCTAAGACCTTTAGAGATGCTATGAAATCCTGTGGTATGATGATAGCCTGTTTAGGTTTATGGCGCCTTCCTGACTTGTGTGACTGTGGGCAAGGCACTCTTCTTTGGATGCATATTCCTCAACTGTAAAATAAAGGGACTGGTCAATGTTTACAAACTATATACAGAGCCCTAGAGAGTCCTGAGAGGTGTCACCCACAATATGTTCTCACTGGTAGTTTAGGTTGAGATGGCAGGCTCTGGAAGCTAGGCTTCCTGAATTTTGGTAAGTTATTAACCTTTGTGTCTCTTTTTAGTCGCATATAAAATTATTACAATGGCAGATTCTACCTCCTAGAATTAAGAATCAATGAATATATTTAGAACAGTGCCTGGCATATAATTAGTTTTTAATGTTATAAGAAATTGCCAAAAACAAATATCAGCAATGTCATAATGATATAAACAAACACACAGCTTCTATATAAAACATTTTTTTGAAAATAGGACTCTACATATTTAAAAGTTAGGCAGCCAATGAATTGGATTATTAGATCTTTGGCTTTTATAGCGTTTTCTGACTCACAGGTTTCCTGTTTTCTTGCCCAACCTCCCGTTTTTCATTTTCTACGCATCTCCCACGGGTCTCGTGGTTGTTCCCAAAGTGAGGTGAGGATGTGAGCA
>CM053503.1:3046952-3131616 GCA_028627145.1 Eidolon dupreanum | reverse complement strand
AAAAGAGATACCAAGACACAAACCAAGGTCCCTTCTCTAAAGGAGTGTAGCTGGTGGATCAGATCAAGCAGGATATGATTTGACAGTCAAAGGTAAAATGCAAATCAGAATTTAGGACAGGAGAAAGTTCAAATCAATGACTGAAGTTATTCATATTTTATCTATGACTCTTCTCATCTCCCTAAATAATAGAAGACTTAATAGTATAAAAAAAGTCTTATCTGCCTGATTTGTCCCACTTACTGGGGGTAGATAGGATCCAACTTACAGACCACTGAGATGGCTGGGCTGTTTCTCCTTGGCACAGGCAGATCCTACCAAAAGGGTTTATAAAAGGACAATTCGGTGTAATGGGGACACCAGTAGGTTTAGTCAGACAATCTGGGCTTGCCACTTATTAGCTGGGTGAGGGACTATAAAACAGGGATAATGGTAATCCCTATTTAACAAAGTTAATGTGAAGAATAAGGGAGATTATATCTATAAACTATCTACTCTCTATCATAGGAATATTAAGAATTATATCTTTTGCGTTATCCTAGATTTGGTAACTGGATACCTTCTGTTAGCCTACTGGCACTGTATTACACTTCCTTTTATTGTGTCATAAGAAAACAAGTTGATTTATGGGACTGCCCTCTGCCCCAAGAAGTCTGCTAAAGAAAAGTGGTAAAACTCACCCTTCACATGGTATGTATTGATAAGCCCTCTATCCTGCATTTGGTTCAAGGAGTTGACTCACTAGCCACTGCTATCACACAATGTCAACGGTGTTAAAAATATTAAGAAACAGAATCAATGAATTCTATAGTAACAAACCAAAGGCATTAGCCACTTAAAGCTGAAATCAATCTGAACTGTCTCATATTCAAATGGAACATCTGCCCAAAGTCCTTAATGACAGTTAAGAGAATCACTGAATAGCTGTTACACACCATGCACTGTACTAGGGCTTATAAAATGCAGGATGTTGTTTCTGAATGAAAATAATCAAAGAGACATCAAAGGAATAGAGAGAGGGCTCTCCAAATTGCTGGTGTTAACAAAGATTTGCTTCTCTTGCATTTTTGCCCTTGACAGAAAATAACTGCCTTTTAATGGACTACACCCAGTATAGCTCACAGAACTTGAAATTATAACCTAGGTGACTAGTTGAACATAGTAATCTCCACAGACCACAGGAGTTTGCCGTGGGCAGCAAAGTGTTTTCAAATAAAAGATCAGATAGAAAGCTTAGAATACACTCACATCCTTCTCCTGGATGGTGCACTCCTTACAATAATAGGCGTCGGAGACTCCAGGGCCTCCACAGATCACACAGCGCCCCTGATAGGAGCCATAGTTACACTCATCACATATGCGCACCAGGGTGCAGGGACGCACGTAGGAATCACAGATCACACACTTGCCATCGCCTGTGAGGAAAAGAGAATGGAGTTATGTCCACTTGCAAGAATCTCAAGTCCTCCACCCTCTTCCTACTATGGGGAAACACACTAGTCTCCTGAATGTGATTTTAGGTCCCTCTACTTTGGCATCACAAAACTTGGCTTACTTAGTGTCCATCCCCACAACACGTAGGAAAAGTTAACCAATGTGTAAAGAGCTTACAACAGCACTTGGTAAATAAGTCTACATAATTACTGGCAAAAATGTGTGTGTTGGAGACCAGGTCATGCTACTTCCTGTCCAAAGCTAGAGATCTTCTCAAAACCTAAACGCAGTGTCTAAGAATGTGCAAGTTGGAGTGGGAACGTGCAGGAGGCCTTCGGCTGCAGTCTGGCATTCAGTGTTTACGTTTCCGGGCACATCGACTCAAAGCCCTCTGTGATAACACAGGAAATGCTCGTTTGCTGACTCCACAGAAACTGAGTGGGAGGGGTGGGGTGTTCAGAAGGGCGTGCTCCACTCACATTTTTCACACAGTCTTCCGATGGCTGCAAGATCAAAGACGGTAAAGAGTACAATTAGAATTGACGTTCTGATGAAGAGGGGGAAAAACATCCTCAAGCTAGGAAGGGGGACAGGGGCAGGGACTACAGTAAGCCCTGAGCGATCTCTCTCTCTTTTCCTCATAAACTTCCCAAACCCACACCCTCTTGAAGCTCCTTCCAGCTCCTGGGCAATCTCAGAGTTTCTCTGGACCCCTCCCCGGCCGCCCGCCTCCCGCTCCCAGCACGCGGGCCACCGCTTTTCATCACAGGCGACAAACTCGCGCGCTCCTATACCACCGTGAGGCGGGAAATGTGGCACCGAAGTAAGGCCCGAAGAAGAGACGGGAACCCCCGGCTCCTAATACTACCCCAACCCAGAGAGCCGCAGGCATGGAGGCCGTCTCACCGACACCAGCCTGCTTGCGGCAAAAGATCAAGTCCGGATGATGTTTAGCCATAGTTCGCACTGGAGCGGGCCAACGGAAGCTTCGAGACTTCCGTCCGACCTTTAACCCCCTTTGTACCCGCCTCCTTGTCGCCGTAATTGGTCCCCTAGGCTTCCATCAATGTTCATATCTCTGCACCAAGCCCCGCTCATTCTCGCGCGATCAAAACCCTTAAGTTCCAAAGTCCAGTTTCTGTGATAGCTGGGGAGCCAGGTCCTGGCAGGTGCGTTCAAGTAATAAAACAATGCCTTTCCCCGATTTGAATGGAAGAGACAAATCCAAAGTACAGAGGTGACATCTGTACTTCGATAAGACATCTTTGTGTGATATTTACTTCCGTAAGTGCTTTTATGCGGCTTTTTCTTTTTCCGGGTGGGCTCCTAACACCGGAGCTCCGCCCACTGCACACAGTACTCTGGCGCCTCTGCGGAGGCCCCGCCTTCGCCCTGACGTCTCTCTTTAGGCCACGCCCATGCCTGGAGGCTTTAAATAAGACCCGCGTAACGTCACTTTCGCGCGACCTCATCTTTGTCAGTGCACAAAATGGCGCCTTACAGCCTTTTGGTGACCCGGTTGCAGGTGAGCGAGCTCTCAGGGCCCTCTAGGTTTACGGGGGCGGGGTGCCTCCCACTGTGCCTGCGGCTGAGGGCGCGGCGAGGCGAGGCGGGCCCGACCTTCGGTGACTTTTCGTATACCTTTCCCGACCGTGGGCCCTGCGTCTGTGCCCGATCCTCCAGCGCCCGAGGTCAAGGGGACTCCGGCGCAGTCAGCTCTCCCAGCTCTGTCCCCGCCCCGTGGGAAGCGTGGGTCCAAGCGGCGGCCGGTTGAAGAGTGGATGACCTTCTCCTTTTTGGCGACCTCACTCCCCTTCTCCGTAGGGTTTCTTTATGTTCCTCAAGGTTAGGACAAGGTGACTGAGGGTATGTTCGGTGTTGAGCCCGCTGGGCCCAGCGCCTGAAGTCCTCACTTCTCATCTCTCAGCAGCAGAGACTTGCTATCCAGGTGTATCTACAGTTGCTAGGCCTGGAGTCTGGAGAAGAAAGTATCCTCCTGTTCCATCTTTCGGGGATGCTGCGGAACACATAGCCAAGAATGGGGGCGGGGAGTATCCAGCCCTGGATATAATAAATAGTAATAACAGTAGGGACTCACCTTTGCATAAGATTGAAGGATTTTTAATTCCTTATCCTATTTTGAGTCATGTAACCATCTGATGAGATGATTAATATTATTTGACAGGTAATGAAAGCAAATGAAAGTTAACTGCTGTCACTGAAGTGGCCTGAGCATTTGCCCTACTTACAGCCCCTCTTTTCTCCTTGTTCTCATGTCAGCCTGTCCTCACAAAACTTTCTGAGCCAGAGTGTGATCCTTGAGCTAACATTTGTATTCATGAGAGTATCAGAATGGAGTATTTTGAGCTCACTATTAGTTGCTTTTCAATTACTACATGGGAAGGTAAAGAGACACAACAGTTTGACCTTGACTCTCTTGTTATGAACCATCTAGAAAATTGTGACTGCCAGATGGATTTTTTTTTATTCCCAACTTGACAATCCTAGAAAGGTTTTATACTGAAAAGTTTAGTGTCAAGCATGTATTTTGTTAATAAAAATAAAACAAGAATTGGTAGATATTCTTGACAACCTGTTACATTTAACTTTGTGAATCTACTTTTATTCAAGTGGCATAACTTTGATTAAAGAATTTTAAAAATTATTATGTGCTGTACTCTGAGGAAGCATTGTGTTACTAGAAGGTTTTTTTTTTTTAATCTCTTAAATTTAAACCTTATGGTTAAAGTGAAATCGTCATTTATCTTAAAACACTTCTGATCTCTCAATTCTGGGCAAAGACAAGGAATTTGCCCTCATTTTTTCTATAGATCTTTTGAGTCTCCAGGTTGACAATGTAGAAATACTGTAGTTGTTTCTTCCTAATCCTGCTATCCTATGATGTAGTGAAGTCAAGCAAGATTATTACTAAGATGATTATTTGGTAGTGATTACAGGTTTATTGAACTTGGAAAAGCAGACAAATATCACAGTGTTTTTGAATTGAAAAAAGATCTTGGAAAGCTTGAGTGTTAGTCGAGAATAGAAAGATCTGGGCTATAGTTCATATTCTCCCTTGACCCTGTGACCTTGAGCAAGTTACTTCTGTATCCTAGTTTCCTCATTTGTCAATTGGGGAGCACATTCACTGACACATTTATTGAGTACTCGGTGATTGCCATCCATTCAGATTGTTATGATGACTGTTCTAAAGTCATGAGAAAATAGAATGTATTTGTTTATGATCTGGTGGTCCAACTTCCTCTTTGACAGATAATCCAAGACCTTGAGAGCCCCAGTGACTTCCGGTAGCAGTCAGAACTAATATTCAGGTCTCCTTGTTTGTTCATTTAGCTAAGATGAATGAACATCATTATACCACACTGCCTCCCAGTAGCCAGGCTGTCTTAAATAACGGCCAGCTAACACAGTCCTCTGAAAACCTTGTAAATTTACTTCTTTTGTTTAGCTCCATTTAAGAGGTGATGATACTATCTTAGCTGTCATGTCTGCATAACCCTGTCCATGCATAAAATTTTCCTACCTCATTCACTGCATATTTACTGAGCACCCCACTGTTTGCTGCAGATACAATGATAAGCAAAAGCAGACAATTCCTGTTCTCATGGAGCTTCCACTGTATTCCAATGTATTCTACTGCAGAGAACCTTGGAGATCTTCCGTCAAAATATTTTTCTTCTGCCTTTGGCTGGACCAAAGGTGAAGGTACATTAATAGAATGATGGCAATTACTACTATCACTAAGAGTAGCTAACATTTATCTTACTGTGTGCCAGTAATTTCATGTGACCTTGCAAGATAAGGCAGACCAGTTAGCTCTGTCCTATAGATGAAAGAAGATTAGAGCAGAAATACAGTGTAATGGTTAAGAGTATGGGTCTTGCATCACACTACCTTATTTGAATGCGGACTCATACTAGCTTTGACTTTGGGCAGGTTACTTCACTTCTCTGTTCGTTTCTTCACCTGTAAGATACGAATAATAGTAGATCTGACTTATCTAATGATCATATTGTAATTGCAAAGTACTTAGAATCCTGTCTGCATCTGGTAAGTGTGATATTATTGTTAAGTAAAATAAAATTAACTTGCTTAGGGCCTTGTCACTAGCAGATTTGATTTGAACCTGCAACTTTCTGTTCCAAAGCCTGAGGTTCCAGCCCCTGCACTAACTACACTGCTTCCCTTTGGTATCAAGATTCAGCCTTTCGGCCAGGGTACCGTTAATGCTCCATAACCTGAGAACAGTGCTCTTAAAGTTGAAAACGTTCTATCATTTGACAGGACTTGTTACTAGGTACTAAGATTAGAAACAGAATGAAGGAAATTTAGGTGAAAATTTTGAAAAGCCACATTTAATTTACTCTCTGGTTTTTATCATTTTTGTGCAAATGACTATGAGTAGTTAAAGAAAAGGATTGGGCACTTGCAAATACATTTCTTAGGTTTTGGTTTTACGTTGAGTACTGAGGTGCTGAGTTTTCATCATGTGACTTTGGGGAAGCCATGTAACCTCTTGTATGTAAATCTGAGATGGCATTTAACTCAAAGAAGTCTGACATTTGACAGAAGTTAAAAGTGCCTCTATAAATTACCATGTAAAAAAAAAATCTTGCTTTGAATTGTGAAACAGGTCATTCTGGTTACATGTTCACTGTGGTACCCTCTCAGGTGTCCTATAGTCAACTATTGATTTGAATTGAGTGAATGAATGAATGATTGAATGGATGAGTAAACAAACTTCCAGTCTCAATTTGAGCAGATGGGGTAGAATCACTGTCTTGAGGACTAGGGGAGCACACCATTGTCTTTTGGACCAACTGTTCCCAAAATGTTTATTGAAATCTTACTTTATGCCTAGCACTGTTCTGGATGCTGGGAGTGCAATACTGAACAAGAATAGCAGAACCTATATTGTAGTTCTAGGGAGCCAGAAAATAAGCAAGTAGACAGACGAATAAGAAAATTCTAGTTACTGAGTGCTACAAGGAAGATAAACTGGGATAGTGTGATATAGAGAGTCGGGGTGGGCCTGTGGTGTGTCATGGATTTTACTGGGGTGATTGGGGAAGACCTCTCAGAAGGGGCGACATTTGAGCTGATACTTAGTGATAAGAAGGCAGCCCTTCAGCATTTTGGGAGAGGAGACTTCAAGTAGAAGGAGCAGCACATGCAAAGCCACTGAGATAAGTATGAGCTTAGTGTGTCGAGGATGAGAAATAAGGCCAGTGTGGTTGAGGCGTTGAGAGGATGGTGTGAGTAAGAGGTCATACCAGGTTACCAGGGTCATAGAGGCCCTGGTAAGGACGTTGGGTTGTACTCCAAGTGTAATGAAGGTTTTAAGCTGTGGAGCGACAGGATCTGATTTATGGTTGAGAAGAGTCTTCAAGCTGCTGCATGGATGATGGCCCACAGAGGGACAGAGGAAGTGGCAAGGAGACCCAGTGGGGCTGTTGGAGTTAACCAGGGAGTGGCGAAGGTGTCTGGGACTAGGGTTCTGGTAGTGGAGATATTTTGGAGGCAGATGGGTTGGATGTAGAGTGTAAGGTATGGGGAATAATTGAGGATGACTCCTAGGTTTCGGGCATGAGCAGTTGAGGGATAGGTGAACTTGAATTCAGTAGTTCTATGTTTTCATAGTATGTGTAAATCTTAGGTTAGGGCTGAAGGTGATTCATAAGTTCTTCATCCTTTTATCAGCTCTCAACAGGTACTTGTATTTCACTGATGAGGAAGCAGGATAGGGTCAATTGTCTTGTCCCAGGCTCTCTCAATTGAGTATGAGCATCCTGTCTGCCATGAACCCTGTTCTATCTTGGGCCTTATTCTGGTACCTGGTGCCTCGAGAGGGCCATGTGGGAAGTATTTAAAATGAGTGTTGATGCTTGAGCGGTCATCTTCATTGGTTCCAGCTTTATTTGACACCCTGGTTCGGAAGGCTCAACCTGACGGCATAAAGGAGGGTAGGGACTGCAAGGAAGCTGCTCACCTAAATTTCCTTCATTCTGTTTCTAATCTTACTACCTAGTAACAAGTCCTGTGAAATGATAGAACGTTTTCAACTTTAAGCAGCACATAGAGGAGGGTAGGGACTGCAAGGAGGCTGCTCATAGTATTTTAAAAGTAGCACGTAGACTATCAGGAACCTTGGGGAGACTTCCTCTGCTACAGTCTTAACCCAGTGGCTTCAACAAGGTCTCAACCCTCTGTGGCCCTTCAGTTACACATCTGCAGAATGGGACATTAATACCCTCCCATTAAGAAGGATCCTGAAGGCTTAATCATATTTGAAAAATTCTTTAAACTCTAATGCACTATAAAAATTTGTGAATGATTTCTGGTGTTGTTTTAGGAATACACCCTTAATAAGCCTATAGAAGCTTTTCTTTATTTGGGGGTCCCAAAAGGCATGGAGAATGGTTTTGGGGGGTTCATTCTGCAAAGCTTGGGCTGGAGGGAAGGGCACTGGTTTTGGAGCAAGGTCAGGAATTCCACCTTTGTTCTGTGGCCCTCGGCAAAATAGTTAACATTCCAGGCCTCAGTTTCCCAATCTATAAAAGGGGCACACTGTTTTCTGCCCCATTGGGGGTAGTTGTGAGTATTAAATGGGACTGTGTGTACAAAGTACTTGGGGCAAACCTGGCACAGGGGCTTGGCCCTTGGGGAATGTTAGTCTCTGTCTCTAGCCCTGTATGTGGCCCACGGCCTCCATCGCCCCAGTGCTTACCCTCAGCTCATAGGTTTGAAAAAAATGGCTTTAGGGAAACCGCTTCGTTCTTCCATAATCTCCATGGATACTGGGTATGTAGTTGTTCAGGAAAACCTTTTGAGTACTGCTCTAAGAGAGCTTGGAGGAGATGGAGCAACGAATCCTACTTCCTGTTTTTTATTCTCTAAGTTGAAGGGCAACATTGAGAAAATGAGCTCTAGAATTACATTTACAGTAGTTTCATCCTTAGATATTAACATCCTTGGGGAATTTAGGCCCAGTAGGAGTGTTTCTGCTTTTATCTGTGGAGATGGAAACAGTAGCCAATTGGGAACTTTAATTCCGGGGCCAGTGCTGGGGAGGTACCTACCTGATGGGTCTGAGGAGTTCCTCTAGTCCCCGACCCCCAGTTCAGTGCTGGTTCCTTCCCCTTCTGCTGCATGTTGCGTTGTTACTGTTATTTTTGTTGTTGTTTACTGAGAGGGCCACAGAGCTGGTTGAAGACAAGGGCTCTGCCTGCGAAAGAGCTTGTATGCTGGTGAGGATGAAGTCACTTAATGACTGTAATACAGGGGGCTGAAGCAAGCGGAGGGATGCACATGCGGGGCGGGGCTGACTCCAGACTGGACCGTCCCGGAACTCGGGTGTCGTGGTGGCACATTTAGTCAGATGGCTGCGCCAGTCACTGAATTAGGTCTTGTTTTACAAATACTGCTTCGTTTGTCCTTCACAAGCACCCGAAGAAGTATGTATCATTATCTTGTTTTCATGATGATGAAACTGAGACCCAGAGAGGTTAAATACTTGGCTGAGGTAACAGCTAGTGTGCAGCACAGCCAGGTTTTGAATGCAGATTTGTTGACTGCAGAATGCAGGCTTTCTACCACTCAACCCGCCTGCCTCCCTAGAGCCCTCCCTGGGGGTAGAGAGTAGAAACTAGGTCTCTGTAGAGCAGGCCAGATAGAGGGCACACGATTGTGCTGGCTCCACGCCTTTTTGGATGCATGTCTGTTTGGAGCCATGAATGCCTCCTGCTCCAAATACCAGCAGAGCTTGAGAGGGAGAGGCCAAGCTGTGGGTCAGCCTCACAGGCTGCCTCTGGAGCGCCTGGAGGATGCCCTGCCGAAGTTGGTGCAAAGCTGTTGCTGCCCCAGGGGCTAGAGCCGGGCTGTGGATTTGTACGCAGTTCACAGTGTGCCTGGAGTTTCTGCGGCTGATGCCAGCAGCAAGGGAGAATTAGATGAGTGAATCCATCAACTGATTCCTTAAAGGGGACCTCCTACCGCCTTGGAGCCGGTTAGAGGCTGTGAGTTGGAGAGACTGGCTTCCTGCCCCCCTTCCCAAGCCTCTGAAAAGGACTGCATCACTTTTGTGCCTGCCAGTTGCATAGCAACCAAGCTAGCTGATTGCCTTCTGGCTGGAGGGAATTGTTTAGCTTTGGATTCTTAGGAGAGGTGCCAGGCATCTCCTACTAGGGGTGGGAGAAAATTGGTAGAAGCAGCGGAGGTGTGGGAAGATGCTGTGCTTAGGAGGGTGTTGACTGACATGCATTCCTGGGTTGTCCACCCAGGCAGAGTCAGTCCACCAGGGGCTTTCCCACTAGGAAGGGCTAGGCCGCTAGTTGCTAAGAGCTGTGAGCCTGAAGGCTGAGGGTCATGGTCAGAGGAACCAGGGGTCTTACCCTACTCGAGCCCTGGAAGTCATCCCACTGGTGCAGTGGGCTGCCTCATAAGGTCGTGCATTCCCCGCCACTTGGACAGGGCCTGCACAGCTAACACAGGTAACTCTATGTTAGGCATTCAAGGGCAGAATAAGTGGATAAATGAGATGTTTTCAGTATCATTTCAATTCTGAGATGTGCTGTCCTGGGGCTCCTGGTCTTTGGTGGCTAGGAAGGGAGGAGAAGGCATGGTGGGTAATGGCAGCCCATAGTTCTCTAGGACGCAGGCAGGCATGTGGGAGTGGCTGCATCTCATTCTCCCAGAACTGCGTAACAGCAGCCTACATTTATTGAATGTCTGCCAGGAACCTAGCTATTGAGCTCGGTACTTTTCATATATTTTTTCCTTAAGGAATACAATATATTCATAAAAGTTCTCTTTCCTTCTCTCTATCCAGTCCCCAGAGGCAGCTACTGGTAGGAATTTTGTATTTATCATTCCACACTTTTTCCTCTGCATTTCCAACTAATACATTCTTTCTAATTTTAAAAATCTCTACTCTTTTACTCCCATTTTACAGAAGAGAAAACTGAAGCTCAGAGAGGTGAAGAACCTTGTCTCAGGTCCCACAGCTAGGGGAGCTGAGATTCTAAGCCAGATCCATTCACTTCTAGAGTAGATGCCCTTTCTGTGACTTGGCACTGGTGTTGGGTGTTTCTGCAATGGCACATGACAGGTCAGAATGGGGCCGGCGACTTCTCTGTCTGTTGCTGAAGCAGCTCCCTCAAGAGACCGGGCCTCCTTCAAGAACCCAGCTTGTTTAGACAGCTCACTCGTCCTGCATGCCATCACCCACTGACCTCTGGTTCCCTAAGGCAGCGCTGGGGTACGCTCTGCGTCACCGATGGGCCAGAAAGTCAGACTAGCCCGCCATGCTGGCCTCCTCTCTAAGAAGGTGTCAGCCCTTTTGGTTTGGACTGTTCTCTGAGTACAACTGGTCCCAAGGGAGGACATCCGCCTTTGGGAAGAGAGCAGCATGTCTGACCTTGGCCAAGTGGGTAGGCCACAGTTCTGAGTGGGTGTGCATGTGACATGCTGCGGGGTGGACCCCTTTCTCATATGCTCTGGCTCCGAACAGGCACCAGTGGCTCAGCACAGCCTCTGCCAGGGGCACTCACAACTTGAATTTGAAAGCATGTTGAAGAGACTAGCATTCAGAACATGGCTCTGCTTTCATCCATTCCATTACCAAGTATTTCTTGATCAACTGCTGTGTGTCAGACATTGTCCTAGGCTGAGTATACAACGGTGACCAGAATAGACAGGTTTTCTGCCCTCATGGAACTTACGTTTTCGTGGAAATTACTTTCTCATCTAAGTCGCCATTATCCCATCTAAACGAGGATCCTAATGACCTGTAAAAATCCCACTTGGCACAGTTATTGGGAGGGTGACATAAGGTAACCTTTGTGATCTTCCTGGCACAGTTTTGTTTTGTTTCTTTTTTTTCTTCATTCATTTCATTGCTGACCTAGCTCCCCAGTGGGGTTCACTTTGGGTAACCTCCTTCCTTCAGAGTTTGTCCTGTGTCAGTAAATGCAGGATCAGCAAAGCCTTCCTGATGCCTTGGGAGCTGTGGGATTTGTTTCCCATCCAACAAGGAAGGGGACACTACCAGACCAAGGAGCCAGACTCTGCCAGAGGCACTCTGGTTCAACAATTGGGACTGAGAGCCCCAAGGAGGACTGAGCTCACCTGACTGCCAGGCCTGAGCAGAGGTTGGGAGATGTTGTCTATAGCAGTGGCCTCCAACCTTTTTGGCACCAGGGATCAGAGCTTCTATGAGGCTCTAATGCCTGATGATCTGAGGCGGAGCTGAGGCGGTGAATACAAATGGAGCTTCGTTAGCTCACCTGCTGCTCACTTCCTGCTGTACAACTCAGTTCCTAACAGGCCACGGACTGGTACCAGGGGTTGGGGTCCCCTGGTCTATAGCATAGAGAGAAGGGCCTGGGCTCAGCAGGTTCCCAGCTGTGTGACCTTGGGCAGGCCACTACTTATCTCTGGGCCTCTGCATCTTCAGGGCAGTTAGGGAGGCTGAGCTCTGTGTGGCAAAGTTTACCATAGTCACTAGCCTGGAGCAGTGTGACAACAAACTGCTGTTTACTCCAAAACAGATCTGAGGGCATCTGGCTACTGGTCACCCTGATGGGAAACTCCTACCTAAGTGTAAAATTAGGGAGTTGTTATATAGCAGAGGAAGTTCTATAGGGAGGGATGTTTAGAATGGAGAAGACATGATTATGGTTTTCAACAGTTTGAAGGTCTGAAGTGTGGGAGAGTAGCGGAGTTCCTTTGATCTGGTTCCAAAGGATGGGGCTAGGAAGCGAGGCCTCCGGTATGGTGGGCACTGGGCTGGGTACTTTCATGTTGTTACTCTTCGTTAAATCTCACTGTAGCCTGCAAAGGCATTAACCCATTTTCAGATGAGAAAAGCGATGTTTAGAGAGGTTAAATAAAACTATGCACGGTCACCCAGCTTGGGGACAGAGCTGAGATTTGAGCCCAGGTTTCCGATGCTAGCATCTGTCTTCTGAGATAAAGGTTGCATGTTTTGGTTCAGTATAAGAAGCATTTGTTTCTGTGAAATATTAGAACTGTCCAGTACTGGAATAGGCTTTCTGGAAGAAAATGAGCTTCTTGGTGTAATCTTGTTGAATCAGGAGCTTCTGGAGTTTGCTAAAGAGAAGTTTTCGGCCTCGAGGCTGCCCTCGTCCTCTTTGTTCCTGAGAAAGTGAAAGTCTCTCTTCTACATCAGGGCCTGCAGTTTACCCAGGATTTCACAAGGCCTGAGACTTGGGCTCCAAGTGTGGGAAAAAATTTTACCACTTCTTAGTTGTTGTGACATCTGGGTTGGACGACCTTACAGGTGAACTCAGGAATGTCTCTGGCCCTTGGGCCAAGTTGAACTAAGCATAGAGTTTACTTTTGGAATTAGGAAATAAAAACAAAACCCAAATAAGTTATTTTTAAAAAACATGCCCAAGTCATCATTCTTATTTAAATAATCCTGATCGGGACTTCTCATACTCCAGTCACAGTGGTCAGCATAATAAGACTCAATAATATCCACTTTTACTTTATAATGAATTTCTTACCCTTTTTCTTGTTTATAAAGGTATCTATTGTAGGAAACTTGGAAAATACAGAGATATAAAGAATATCATACAAATACCTATAATTATGTATAATATCCCACCACCACCCAGAGGTAACTAACTATTAGTGTAATATTTTAGTGTTTTTAAAAATTTACAGTCCAAGTTAAAAACATGTACAATAATACATGTACTCATAATCATACAAATAGCAATGAGAATGTCCTTACAAATATTTGAATCCTAGTAACAAAGCTAGAATCTTCCTTTTCTACCAGCCCTCACCCGGACTCCCTTCCCCAGGAGTAACAGGTCAGCCCGGGCGTGTCCCCTTAGGTGTATGTCTGCATACATATATGCATATACAGAAATACAGAGTGTTAAATCACTGTGTTGTGCATTTTATCTGTAACTTAACAATGAATCTTGGGGATTTTTTTTTAAGTATTGTACAGTATTTCACAGAATGGATGAGATATAACTTTTAAGAGAATAAATGGACATTTTGTTTTTTTCTAATTTTAAAAATAATGGTACAGTGTGCATAACTGCCTTCTTGTGCACATGTGTGGTATGGGTAAATATGGAGAAATGGAATTACTAGGTCATTATGTACAGTTCCTGCCAAGAAGACTTTCTTAGTATTCTCTAACACGAAAATTCGAACTTATTGTTTTCCCCAAACCTTGTTAACACTTTATGTTGTAAATGTTTAAAATTTTTGCCCACTGACTTTTGTATAATAGGGAATAAACATTCATGTTCTTTAAAAAAAAATCTAAAACTCTGAAGTAGACCACAAATTGTAGGAAATAGCATGGGTGGTGCTTAGAAAGAAATTTATATTTCTTTAATTTTTTTTATTCTAAAATTAATGTATGTATGCTCAGTGTTCAGGGTTCAAAATTACATAAATATAAAAAGTTAAACGTTCTCCATAATTTCATTCTCCAAGGATAGCCACTGTTAACAGTTCGGCAAATCCTTCCCTCCATTTAGATTTTATATGATTTCTTTAATTCATTCGTGTACAGCTCAGTTCTTGGAGTTGCCAGGAGACGCTTGGAGGGTTCAGTGTTGGGCTCTAGAGCCAGACCGTGTTTGAACGCCGACATGATTATTCTCTATCTGCAAGACCTTGGACCAGTCACTACCCTTCTGCAGCCCTCAGTTTCCTCATCTGTTAAGTGAGGCTCATATTCAGTAGGGCTGTTCATCCATGTAAAGTGCTTATAACTTGGCACTCAGTAGAAAGCATTAAATATTATTACTACTACTAATTATTATTATCATTGCCTTTGCTTGGAAATCTCAGCTATGATACCTGTTCAGTATCGGTATAGTGGGTACCATGATGCCAGTGACTAGGGAGGGGTAGATTCAGCATGGAACCAGTGTTTGATACTCCTCTTGGGGCCACCGAGTATTAAATGCTGCCAGATACCTGGCATCAGCCCACAGAGTCTCATGTAGGGGTGGTGATGGGTAAATATCATCCCTGTATGGGTTTCAGGGAGTTGTGAAATTGTGTTTTATGTATTTTCTAAATTTTCTCCATGAAAAACGTCCTGCTTTTTAAAATGGGAGGAAAATCCCAGTAGACACTATTTTTTTTTTTTTTTAAAGAACTTGCTTGTAGCATTTAACATAATTACTGTTCTTTGGACCCATTCATATATCATTTCCTACGTTTACTGCAGGTATCATTCCCTTTTTCCAAATGAGGAAACTGGGTTCAAAGGTAAAACACGCTTCAGATCACACAACCAGTGAATGGTAGGGCTGGGCTTTGGAGCTAGATCTAAGTTCTTTGCACTGTGCCACATTGCTTCTCTTAAACCACAGGCTATAATTCAAATTTTGGGATGGTGAACCACACCCTCCCTAGCCCTGCCCCGTTTCTAGGCTGACCTTCCACCATTTCCTGCTTTGTCTTTTACCTCCCACTATTTTGAGTGATTTGTAGCTCCTACCCACTTCACTTGATGATTCTATTTCTTTTTAAATACTTCTTGTCCTCTCTGAGTGTCTCGCAAACTCCTAGATATCCTCCACAGCCCGCTCGGTGAATCCTTGCTGGAGCGTCCCAAGCAGAGTTCGTTGTTCTCTCTGCTGTACTCCTGCCCTTGTGTGTGCTTCCTTTTCTCATAGGTCACGAGGAGTTCCGATTACATGCTGATCCTGGCCAGGCTAAGGTATATTAGTGTAGAGACTCTTACTCTTCTTGGTATCTGTGTTCTGTTGTTTGGCACAGAATAGGTGCTCAAGTGTCAAAATACAAATGTTATGTGATAAGTCACCATCAATCTGTTCTACTTCTGGACCTCCTAAATGTATCTACAGAGCAGCCACAGTGATATTTTTTTTTTTGTAAAACATGCAAATCTGATCAGGTCACAATGCTGCTTAACTTCAGTGGCTTCCCATTGCGTTGGGGTCAAGTTAAACCTTTAATATGCCCTGCCTTAAAGCTCACACACACAAGACAAGGTCAGAGCATGACTGATTAAACTGCTAAAAGTACAACAGGCCACTTTCATATTTAGACGGTTCATTATTTACATACAGAGTGAGAAGAATAGGCCAAAGGTGCCAGTCCCCTGGGTCCTAGTCCCACACACCAAATAGGACGACACCGAAACAAAAGGAGTGGATAATCGCACTGCAGGTTACGAGTACCTTGTTGCGGTTGAGTGGGCTTATATTCTGCAGCTCTAGTCTGAAGGGTCTGGGGCAGAAAGCTCCTCACCTCATCAGATCCTGGGAGACGAGGAAAAATTCTCATGTCAGGGGAGATAAGGAGGCAAGTGGGAGATGGCCTCATCGCTCCTTAGGGGCCTCCCATCCTCTAGTGTTCCACCAAGACTCGTAAGGTTCAAGGTTGCTAGGGTGCTTTTCTCCTCCACCTACAAGGTCCTTCATGATACCTGGCTGCATTTTACCTTTTAGCCTTATTTTCGGCCATTTCCACTCTCTCTGTTTCCCTTGTCCCTCAGCCTCTGTCAGTCACCATTCTACTTTCTGTTTCTGTGAACTTGTTTACTCCAAGTACCTCATGTACTCTAATCATACAGTATTTGTCCTTTTGTGTCTGGTTTATTTCCTTAGCTTAACGTCTTCAAGGTTCATCCATGCTGTAGCTTGTGACAGCATTTCTTAGGCTTTTAAAATTCCTTTTTAAGGTTAACTAATATTCCTTTGAATGTATGTACCACATTTTGTTTACTCATTCCCCCATCAGTGGACTCTTGGGTTGCTTGCACTTCTTGGCTATTGTGAACAATGCTGCTATCAATGTGGGTGTACAAAGCTCTCTCCTTACTGATCTTTGAACACAACAGGTACTTGCTCACTTCAGAGGACCCTTATGCTTTCTATCTGGAGTACTTTTCCTTCAGCTAGCTGTAGGTTGGCTTGCACCTTTCATCAAGTCGTCATTCAGTGTCACCCTCTCATTGAGCCTTTCCCAACTATCCGGTTTTAAATTGCAGCTCCCCGCTCTCCTGGCTCCCTTTCCAGTTGCTCCTGCTTCGTTATCTCTGTTGATATTTAACCTGACTAAAGTTTTATTTGTTTCACTGTCTCTACTTGTCTTTTTCCCCATCAGTTACCCTTTAACCTCCCAGAATGTCAGTCCCAAGAGAATAGGGAGTATTGGATCATTTCATTCGTTGCCGTATCCCTAGCACCTAGAACAGTGTCTTGTACCATAGTTAATAACTATTTGGTGGATGGACAGATGAATGAATAAATGAATGAGTGGTAATCAGAGGAGAGATTGACAGTAAAGATGGATGTTTTTCACCAGGGTCAACCCTTGCTCATCACTTGTCATATTTCTGGTTGCTACTGAGATTATAAGAGTAAAATTGAAATTCTAACTTTTTCTTCCTCATGTATCTTACTTTTCCAGTGACTGCTACTGCCCCCCAAAGACAGCTTTGCTCTGGGAAAGTTGCGTAATAGAGGGCGCCAAAATGTACACACAGAATTGGGGGTGTCAACATGGGGTTGCAGGTTTTTAAATTTTTCCAAGTAGGAACACCAAAGCAACAACAAAACAAACAAAATGAGCCAAATCAGCATCTACTATCACCATCCGTTTCTTAAAAGAAAGGGTCTTTGTAGCAGTATTTACAATAGCCGAGTCATGGAACAACCCTAAGTGTTCATTGATGAATGACTGGATAAAGAAGATGTGATACACACACACAATGGAATACTGCTCAGCCCTAAAAAGGTGAAATATTGCCATTTGCAACGACATGGATGGATCTTGAGAATAGTATGGTAAGTGAAATAAGTCAGTTGGAAAAGGACAAAAACTATGACTTCATGTGGAATATGAAACAAAAAGTAACTACCAAAACAAAAACTCATGGATACAGGCAACAGAATGGTGGTTATCAGAGGAGAAGGGGGTGGAGGGAAGGCAGATTAGTAAAGGGAGTCAAATATATGCTAACGGAAGACTTTGGGTGGTGAGCCTGCAATAGGGCATACAGCTGCCGAATTATAATGTGCACCTGAAATCTATGTAATGTTATTAACCATGTTACCTCAATAAGTATAATTTTTTAAAGGGCCTTTTTAACCCTTTAAAAAGGTATAGGAAGGAAAGATTCAGAACAAAGGATGTTTTAAACTTAATAAATTTGACTTTTTAAAAAACTTGCAATGTTGTCCTTAATTTTCTCATTTTCCTGGTGCACAGTTGTATGCAGACAGGCACCAAGTGGGTGGGCCGAGGCTTGGTGCGTCTGGCGCATGGAATGCCACAGAGAGCCCAATGACACCCTGCAGACGCCCGTTGTAATTACGAGCAGGTCATTTCCTGGTGCTGTTTGGCTTTAACATTGGTATGTAAGTTTTTGATCAAGGTATAATTGACGTATATTATACTAGTTTCAGGTGTACAACATAATTTGATATTTGAATATATTGCAAAATGATCACGATAAGTCCAGTTAACATCCGTCATCATACAGTTACATAACTCATTTTAATTACAAGTTTTCTAAGGTGGCATTTTTAAAACTGTGCTGCAAAGAATGTCCTTGCCAGTCTCAACACTCATGTATATATTTTTATAAGGTAGCTTCCTGGAAGAGAGAAAGCTGGTCAAAAGGTACAGCACCTCCTTATCTCAGGGGATACGTTTCAAGACCCTCAGTGGATGCAGACAGCACTGAACCCTTTATTATGTTTTTTCCTGTACATACGTATCTATGATAAAGTTTAATTTGTAAATTAGGCAAGTAAGAGATGACCAATACCTGATAATAAAATAGAGTTATAACAACGTACTGTAATAGAAGTTAATGTAAGACAAAGGCGACTTGAACACATGCACTGCAAACCAGGCCAGTCGATGTGATAACCGAACCGGCTGCGTGGCTTAGGGGCCGGGAGCGCGTACAGCATGGAGATGCTGCACGAAGGGATGGTTGGCGACCGGGAGGGATGGAGCGGCACGGCATGAGATTTCATCCTGCTGCTCAGAATGAGATGCAGTTTTAAACTTACGAGTTGTTTATTTCTGGACTTTCCCATTTAATGTTTCCGGACCTCGGTTGACCGCCAATAACTGAAACTGTGGAAAGTGAAATTACAGATAAGGCAGAACTACTGTACAGACATTTTACATTTTAATAAGTAGTGCCTCATTGTCTTTCAAAAATGTTGAACCTGTTTACACTCTAACCAAAAGCATCTGAGACTGGTAAATTATTGATTCGTTAACAGTTTGCTATCTTAAGGTTAACCAGACCTGCTCTGTATTTAACGTCGCTCAATAAGAGCTGGTTGGTAAAGCTGAAGCAACATTCATTGGTTGAATTGACTGATATTTATGCAACACCTCTTGTGTGTCAGACCTGGTGTTTGGGCGTGCGTAATTAGTTATGAATAAACAGACACGGTTCCTCCCCTAGTGGAGCTTACGAACTAGTGGAGACAGCATCGCAAATGACTGTCAGGAATCAGTGGGAATGTGTAATAGGGTTTGGGCTGGGTTGGAAGAATCAATGGGGGATATCTAGACAAAGGATGAATTGGGAAGGAGGTGGGCAGCTAATTTACCAAAAGGAAGCGATAGATCTGTATGTAGACATTGAAGAGATGTATAAGATTTGTTGATAAATGATAAAAACCAGTTGCAGAACAGCTTGTCTAGTTTCTCATTTGTGTGAAAAACAGGGTATGCTTGTAAATGCATAGCATAAGAGTAGATACTGTACCGAGTATTTAATCTCACCTGTCCTCACAATAACTGTGTAGACATGAGTGTTTAACGAGGGTAAATTGTCCAAGATGATTCAGACAGAAATTGGTGTGCCAGACTGAAGCCCAGATTTCCCACTGTAGAAGGGGCAGGTCGTAGCTGCAGCTGCCGTGTGCTGCATTCTTCCTGGGCACAGGCTGTTGAAAGTCCTTTGCTGTGTCATTGATGAGTTCTGCACCCCTCCCATGTGAGGCAGATAGTGAGGATCCCTTGGTGGGTTTTGAGCCGGAGGGCAAGCGGATCTGAAGTCTGCATTGGGAGCTTGGTCCTGTTGTGGCGAGTAGATGGGTGGCAGTTGGGGGTGCTGTCCTAATGGAGTCTGCTCTCTCCACCGGGTGACCTGAACAGGAACAGCCGGTGTGCACTTGTATTGGTTCACGTGCTGGTTGGCAAGGTTTAGATTCAAATGTCCAGGTGACCCAAAGAAGGGAGCCGGGGCCAATGGCTTGAGCTTTGCCTTGTCCTTGCCCACGTGTATGACCCCCCTAAACAGGGAATATACCTAGAGGAGAAGCAGCTGTTCCTTTTCCTCTATCATTTCTTTGGGTTTCTTTATTCTTCCCTGGTCATAATATACCCTGTGAAGTTTGTCAACCATAGTTTAAAATTAACACCCCATCATAACAATCACTTATCTATTGCTGCATAACAGATTGTTGCCCCAAACTTAGAGGCTTAAAACAACAATAAACATTTCTTGCTCAGTTTCTGTAGGCTGGGAATTGGGGTGTGCCTTGGCTGGGTGTGTCTGGCTCATGGTCACTCAAAAAGTTACAGTCCAGGTGTCAGCCAGGACTGCGGTTATCTGAAGGCGTGGGCTGGGGCTGGAGCAGTCGCTTGCAAGATGGCGTGCTCACGCACCTGGCAAGGTGGTGCTGCTTATTGGCAAGAGGCATCGATTCCTCTCCAGGTGGGCCCCTCCCAGGACTGCCTCAGTGTTGTAACAGGTCACTGTCTTCCCCTATAGCAGTCAGAGAGAGAGCCAGGTAGAAGCTATCTTTTTTATGACCTAGCCTCAGAGGTCACATAGCCTCACCTGTGCCTCTTTCTGTCCATTAGCAGTCAGTCAGTAAGTATGTTCTGGGTTCAAGGGCAGGGAAATAAGGCACTGCCTGTTGAAGGGATAAGAAACATCCAAAGGTAATGCATGGGGTTTTTCTCGTTAATTTTCCATTTATTCAACAATTGTTGAATAATGTGTGCTAGGTAGTCTACAGAGATAAGACAAAGCTTGATCCCAGCCCTCAAGGAACTTACAGTGCAGCTAGACTAGCAGCTGTGATTTGGGTAAGTGCTTTACAGCTTAATGAGAACTTTCACATATGTTCTCATTTAACCTCTCCAGTGGCCCTGTGATCACCAGAGCTGGTTATGTTCCCATTTCCCATCACCTCTGGCTCTCAGTTGATGGAGCATTTTCTTTAGTTCATAGAACTTGACTTTGATAGCAGCAACTCTGACTACGAATCCCTTGCCCTTTCTCCCAGCAGGCTCTGTTCCCGTGGCTTCTGTATCATCCCATGCCTCAGATGGGGAAACTGAGGCTGCAGTCACTGACTAACTCCACACTGTAATTCTCACTTTTTCACCACACTGAGCCGTCCATCGGGGTGGAGCACCCCAAGTCCTCCATTGACAGTTGCTATTGTCTTTCTTCTTGCAGAAAGCCCTGGGTGTGCGGCAGTACCATGTGGCCTCAGTCCTGTGCCAACGGGCCAAGGTGGCCATGAGCCACTTTGAGCCCAATGATTACATCCGCTATGACCTGCTAGAGAAGAACATCAGCATTGTTCGCAAACGGTAAGGCCGCCAGCGGAGTGGAGGAGACAGCTAAAGGTGCCACTGCTGCCACTTGTCCCCTTCAGGCAGCGTGGGAGGTGCTCAGTGAAGGCTGGTTGACGATGGTGGCAGGATCAAGGCACGTAGGGTACAAAGGTCATTGCTGACGAAGGTTTTCCAGGCGGGTGGTGGACCTGCTGCCCCCCCTCTGCCAAGGAGAAATCTGTTACCAAGAAGCCTGGTGAAATGGGCTGTAGGGAAGGTCTCTGAGGCTGGCGCTGTGGCCTGACCCCTGTAGGCACCCTTTCCAGGACAGACTGCTGCCCTGGGCCAGCCTTCTGGGATCCACCAGGCCCCTGGCGGAGGAATAGCGTGCTTCCTCTGCAGTGCGCAGTCTGGAGGCGAGCTCAGGCTTGAGACCCAGAGAAAGTTCAAGAAGGATCTCGAGTGTATCTTTTCTGGGTGCCTCCTTCTGGTAAAATGGCAGCTACCTTTGCACTGCTGTCCCATTGCCAGGTCCTGGGCTAAGATGCTGGCACCAAAGGATGCTGCTCCGGGAACTTGAAGAACTGCCCACCTGGTGACAGTGACCAGAAATAAGTGAGAACAGATATGCGTATATACATTTTACAGCCAAGGAACAGGCCCAGGTGGAGAAGCAGCTTGCCAGTGTGGTCCACAGATCTGCAGTGTCGGCATCCCCTGGGAGCTCGCTGGCCATGCTGAACCCCAGGCCCCACCACCCCCATAGAATCTGTAGTTCACATCACCCCCCGACGATTCAAGTCTCATCAAAATGTGAGGAGCACTGGCCAGTTTCCCAGCTGGTTCTAATGTGTGATCAGGGTTGCAAACCACTGTCCCCATTGATATTGGGCTTTGTACAAATATTTTTTCCCCAGGAAACAACATTTCATTTATTCTTGGAGCTCTCAGACCACAGCTCAGTGGGAAAATGCTGGATTTTCCTTTAGTCTGCAAAACACTTCTCCCTTGCTCTTCTGACGATAGTTAACATAGAAGTTTGCTTTGAGAAAATGTTCACCCTTAGTCTTTGCTTTAAAAATTAACCAAAAAACACTGCCTTCTAAGACACTGGGATTTTTTTTAGGGGGAGGGGCGTTAATTATTATCGGTAAAATTAACCCCCCCAAAAATTTCCTTTGCCTATTTATTCAAACCCTGCATTAATCAGAAAAGTCCAGTAACTTTTGGCATGTTCCAGATTAGTACAGATAAGGGATGTTTCATTGTCATTGTTGCTGTAGAGCAGGGGTTCTCACTGGGGGCAGGGGTGTTGGTTTTGTCCCCTAGGGGAATTTGGCAGTGTCTGGAGGCATTTTTAGCGGTCCTAACTCAAGGTAGGGTGGGGGTTTACTGTTACCTAGTGGGGAGAGGCCAGGAAGATGACTGAACATCTTACCTCTGCCATTCCCTTCAACCAAGAGTCATCTGGCCCAAACTCAGTGCTGCCACGGTGGAGAAACCCTTAGGTAGAAAAAGAAGGCCGAGCGAGGCTATTCTAAAAGGCCACTAGTGGGTTAAAATAGATTTAAGGATGTTTCAGAGGGCCCAGGACCTTGCAGGGAGGGTCACTCTTCCTCCACCCTGTGTCCATGACAGAAGGGGCCCAGTTCTGTTCCTGGGAACTGGCTCTTTGTCATTAGGTGAAGCTGAGGGACAAAGAAACGCAGAGGACCCATTTTGCCACCCTCAGTTAATCCTCAAGGAAAAGTGATGATGAACTCACCCTTAGGCTTTTGTCATCAGCAGGCTTTTTTTATACAACTTCAGGCATTTGCTGTCAAGGTCTTTAGTTTGAAAGCACATGTGCTATTTTTCGTCTCCCCTGGGGCGCAGGGAGAGGGGCTGTGCTCCTTGCACTGAGTCTCTGCGGGTGCACCGGCCTTGGAGCTGCTGCCCTGGAACGGGGCAGGCTGTACCTCAGCCAGTGCTATTTTTATTCAGGGTTCTCATGACGGAACTGGAGAGGTTTTCAGAATTGCCAGTTGCTCTGCCGTTGCCCACAGAGCCAGCGCCTTGGGGGACTCTTGCTCTCCAGGGATTAGGTGAACCTGGGAGTGAGGAGCTGGAGCTCGGGCCAGCAGAGGGGAGTTCTTCTGCTTTCCCAGCAGGCACCTTGGTGATAGCAGTAGGGATACGACTAAACACCTAGTACCCCTACGTTTCCACATGTTACTGAGAGACAGGACAGGGCAACGGGAAGAGCACGGACAGTGGAGCCACACTGCTTGGCTCCTTGCGTCCTCCCTGTGCCACTCCCTAGCTTTGTGACCTCCCTGTGCTTCAGTTTCCTTGTCTGTGTTGTGAGGATGAATTCTGTGTATTAAAGTGCTTAGAGCAATGCTGAACTAAAAGTAAGGGCTGTGGTGACACCAGTCTAGAGTGACGAAGCAGGCCAGTGGGGGCGGGAGGGCGAGCACAAAGAAACTTTTGCAGGTGATGGATGTGTGTTCATTCTTGATTGTGGTGATGGTCTCATAGGTGTACACATACGTCAAAACTTATCAAATGGTAAACTTTAAGTATGTGCAGTTTATCACGTGCTGATGATACCTCAGTAAAGCTGTTTTATTATAAGTGCTCTCTGTTATCCTGTTGCATTTGAAGCCCTGGACTTTAGAACGGGTTGGTGAACTCCCTGGGAAGGGCATTTGCTTATCACATAGCGGGTTTAGTAAGAGGGTCAGGTCTGGACCCAGAGCCTCTGACTCCTCACCCTCACCTGATACTTTTTTTCTTGGCTTTGTTGGCTGTGAGTGGAACTCTGCCCTTTCCCTGGGGGACTCTGGGTTGGCCTAAGCTTCGCGAGTGGTCAAGGTTCAGCAGCACCGCTATGCTCTGTGGGCAGCCAGCTTGAGTGGGCAGAGGAGGGAGCCATCAGGGGGCCTTAAGGCGGGTGGTTGAGAGTTGACCTGCACTGACCTCAGTCCACATGGATGGAGGGGGGCAGTCGAGTCCTGGCAGGGGCTGCACCTCACTAAGGATCAGACTTGAACTGCCATTTTGGCTCTAATGAGGAAAGGAGGGGTGGGACCTACAGCAGAATGGGATCTGGAAAGGAAGAGGGGGACCAGTGAGAGGCTAGAGACGGCGATGTGGGGTTCTGTTCTTGAGAGCTGACAGCCACGCCTCCCTCCATGGGGAGAGAGAACAAGTAGGGAGAACAAGTAGCACAGTAGGGTAAGGTGGCCTCTAACACCTGAGGCGGAGGTCGTGGATGGAGGGCAGGGCAGGTTGGGTGAGGGGGACCCTGGCTCAGATCCTCCATCTTAGGGCTGACAGCACTAGGGAGAGATGTTCATGGACAGAGATAAGTAGAGGGTTCAAGGTGAGACTGGCTGTGAACTTGAGGTATGAACTCTGCTGTGCTTCTGTTCTCTCTTGGTTGGTTTCTTAAGTGACAAGTATACAATGAAGAGTAAATGGTGAGAAATACATGTGATAGATGCTAATCAGATAATAGTAATTAGTACACTTTAAAGTCAGATGTCCTTAAAAAAGAACCCCTGCCTCTTGTGGTGTTGTCATTCATTTATTCATCAAATCATTTTGAAATACCTATTGAATGCCAGACGCTGTGTCACACACTGCAAGTGCCTCAGTGAGAGTGACCGATTTGTCCCCCCTCTCCCCACTCTCTGTCACTGTTGCCACAGGCAGAGAGAGTGGCTGTGGTGGGCAAGGGTCATCCAGACGGTATCAGGTAGCCCCTCCCTTCTGCCCTCAGATTGAACCGGCCTCTGACCCTCTCGGAGAAGATCGTGTATGGACATCTGGACGACCCAGCCAACCAGGAGATCGAGCGGGGAAAGACGTACCTGCGGCTGCGGCCTGACCGCGTGGCCATGCAGGATGCCACGGCCCAGATGGCCATGCTGCAGTTCATCAGCAGCGGGCTGCCCAAGGTGGCCGTGCCGTCCACCATCCACTGTGACCATCTGATCGAAGCCCAGCTCGGGGGTGAGAAAGACCTGCGTCGGGCCAAGGTGAGCCAGAGGTGGTGTCGGGGCACGGTGGACTCGACCTGGGATGACAGGCACAACCCTCCAACTAGGCGTGGCCTCCAAGTTCTGAATGGGCTCTTTGGTTTAGTCTTTTTTTTTTTTTTTAATGTTTTTGCTCTTTTCTCATTCTAAAAATACCATTTTCTCATTGTGAAGACGTTAGAAAATACAGAGGAAGCCTAACAACAAAATCATCCTTAATCCTACCACACAGCGAGTATTTTTTTCCTGGCCCTTTTTCTGTTATGTTAGGGAAGCGATGCAGACGTCGGGTTCTGTTACCCACTGCCAGTTGCTCCCGAGAGAGCAGTTTAAGTTCCCGTTTCTGCCAGCATCACGTGCGTGCCGGCTTACGCTCTTGTCTGACCCAGAAGACGCTGTGGAAGGGCGATGGCTGTCCTGTAAACCTGAGGTGGCCGAGGCACGGTGCAGTCAAGCCCCACACTGCACGGGGCCACGGCCAGGGCCAGGCACGGATCCCGGCTCTTACCGCCGGGCCCCCTTCGGGGCTTTCTTCTTCTGTGAGAATGGCACCCTGAATTCCCCCCACCCTGCCTTAGGAAACTGGACCCCTTCCCCTGGCCAGGCTCTTCTCGTGGTGCCTTTGTATGTGCCCACTCTTGGCAGCAGCCGGTCTCTCCCAGCTCTGGGCCTCTGCCCCCCCACCTCCTGCAGTGGGAGCGGGCGCCGCTCACGGGGGGCCGTTGGCAGGAGCTGAATGCTGGCAGGGCCTCAGCCCAGCCGGGCACCGTGTGGGGTGCAGTTGAAAGCGCTCCGGCTCCCAGGGCCAGCGCAGCATGGAGAGCCCCCCAGACCCATGGGAACCACTCTGGGCAGCGCTCCCATTCCAGCCCTTTCTTCCCCCCTGGCCCTCCAGTCTGTGTCCTGGTTGTACTCTGGCTCTCTTTCCATTCAGCTGAAACGGCCCGCCTGCTGGCCACGGTGCAGCGGCGGTGATAATCAGGTTACAGGGGCTCCGGTGGTGCCTGGACCTGGGTGTGGCCAGGGACTGGGGCCTCTTCAGCCCTCAGGGTGACTGCCCACAGCAGGGCCACCACCTTCAGGGTCTGGCCTTCTTCTTTGTGGATTCAGAATCTGCCTACTGGAGATGAGATTCACAGACTCCTAGGGTTTCAGAGCTCATGCCCTCATTTCTTTAACAACGTTAATCATATGCCAGCTGTGCCAGGTGGTAGGGATTCAGTGTGAACAAGACAGACAGGGGCCGCCTTCATGGATCTTAGAGTCTAGCAGGGAGGCAGCTAAACAGTCACACAAATAAGTAGGTAATTGCCAGTTTTGTACATGTGATAAGGAGAAAGCGCACAATTCCATAAGAGTATAGAAAAGTATCTAATTTAGACTTTGGTTGGGAGGTGGGAAGGACAGCCTCTTTGGGGGTGTGATATGTAAACTGAGACCTGAGCAGACAGGTCGATGTTAACTGGAGGAAGAACATTCTAGAGAGAACAGTGTATATGAAGGCCCAAAGGCAAGAAGCAACTTGATGCATTTGTGGAGCTGAAAAGGACGTATGGGGCTGGGGCTGTGTGTGCGGAAGGGGGCGGGGGTGGTATGAGGTGAGCGGGGCACCATCCTGTAGTCATCGAAGGGCTTACGCAGGGGAGGGGTGTGGTCAGATATACTTGGTTGAGGCCCAGAGAGGGAGAGTGGCCTGTCCAGGGTCACGCAGACAGCTGGAGAGGTGTCTAAGCTGAGTTCAGGTCATACTGCTGCACCCACCCCTGCCTCTGCACCTCCTTGCACAGACACACATGCACATGCACCCAGACACATGACCTCTGCCTCCTGCTCTTCGTACCAGTTTTATAAGTGACTGATTTGTAAATGAAAAAGCAGATATGTTAATGATTGGAAAGAGGCTGCTCTGGGGACCTAGGTTCTCTGTCTGCCATGCTTTCTCCTGGGGTAACCGTGGGTCCTCGGAAGGGTGCATAGTTGCTCTGGAGTTTAGATGGAAAGGGGCTGCATAGTCTCGAGGACGTTTTATTGACGGCCGGGGAGCTGGCTGTGAGTCCCTCCTCTGCCTTGGAGCGTGGCTCTCCCATGCTCAGAGGCCGGCGGGCCTCATTTCCTAGTTCCTCCTTTGGGACTCTGCAGCCCACTGTGGTCCCATCCCTTTTGTCACTGGGATCTCACCTGTCCAGGGGCACGCCGTGGCTTCCAGATAAACCCCGGCCTCACATTAGTGTGTGGGGAACCCTGCCCTCCCCCCTGAGGAAGCTGCCTTTGAATTACACGCAGAGTGGGTACAGCCCTCCCTGTTGTTTTGTTTCAGAACATGGTCCATTTGACACTTTCATCTGGGGCCCATGAGACATATTACAAAGGATGGAGCACCTGCGACATGCCAGATGCTGACCCAGGTGTTCTGAGATGTAGGCTTGCGTCCTCCTCCCTGTTTTATATCAGAATGTAACTCTTTAGCTCTGGGGTCACACAAGTCTGGTTTTAAGCTCCGACTTCTCTGTTTAACTCTGGGATCTCCAGCAAGTTGTTTCACCTCCGAGCCTCTGTTTCTGCATCTGTAAAATGAGCTTGATGACAGTGGGATGGGTTGTGAAGATGTTTAGCATGATGCCATTTCTGTAGTGGGCATTTGGTAAATGTCAGCCAGGATTATAGATGAGGCATCGAGGCTTAGATGGAGAAGCAGACCACAGCTCTCTGGTGGCGCGCCCCTCACTGCCGGCCTTGGTGGAGGACTCAGGGCCAGAGGGCCCCTTGGAGATGATGTAGCCCAGTTCCTTCTACAGATAAGGAAACTGAGTCCCAGGGCAGGGAAGGCACTTGTTCTGGACCCACTCCTTAGCCAGGCGTCACAGAACTCGGCCTCCGTCTCGGCTCCCTTGTTTCTCTCTCAGGCCGGCCAGCTGAGACTGGGCTGACATCCAGGCCCTTTTGGATTTGTTAGTAGAAGGCCTCCGGGAGAGGCCTTGTCTGCACAGCGCCCGCATTTCAGAGTCACGGGAGCTGGGGTGGAGGGAGAGGGCATGAGCAAGGGTCGTCCCAGACACTAACTGTGTTACTACTCCTCTGGTTATTGATTTGTCTCAATAGGACATAAACCAAGAAGTGTATAATTTCCTGGCAACTGCAGGTGCCAAGTACGGCGTGGGCTTCTGGAGGCCTGGCTCTGGCATCATTCACCAGGTAAAGCAGGACTCAGCCTGCCTTTGGGGTTGGGGGCTGGCAGGCTGCCCTTAGAGAACCAGAGGGCACCTCCTAGCCTGTGGGAGCAGGGGGCTTGAGGCTCGGGGGGCCGAGAGGGAGCGGGATGACATCTCAGTCAGCCCTCAGGCGCCTCCTCCTTCATTTTTAAGTTAATTTTCATTATGTCAAGTTATACATCCTCACTCTCCATGTAAGAAATTTAAATAGTCCCTTCTGACCACCTGGTAACCAGCATTTTAAGTTCGACAGTGTTTTTTGCTACACTTTCTTCTAAGCATTATAATATTTTGTTATTTGTTGTTTTGCCTTTTCCCGCGAGTGCTGACTCTTGCTGAGCGCACTGTCGTGCCAGGCGCTACACTTAGCATTTACAGATCCTGACCTCCTCAGCACTCACCACCACCCTGTGAGGGTTTTATTACCCACACCTTACACATGAGGAAACTGAGGCACAGAGAAGCAATGTGTTTGCCCAGGGCCACTCAACCGGCTGACTATGGAACCAGGGTTTGCATCCAGGAGTCTGGCCTTTGCAGCCTCCATCACAGCGGGCTGCTTCCCCCGCAGGGCACATAGCACTGGGCTCCTTTGTGGTGTCCTGTAGGACAAGGTCTGTGGCCATGTCAGCAAGGAGTTCTTCCAGATTCTTCCCTAGGATGGCTTTTCTCTTGGTCAGCATTTTCATCTCCGTGTGTGTGTGTGTGTGTGTGTGTGAGAGAGAGAGAGAGAGAGAGAGAGAGAGAGAGAGAGAGAGAGAGAGAGAGAATGTGTGTGTTTCTGAGAAGAGAGGTACTTAGTTTTTCATCAAAGGACTGACCTGCTTCGTGGGGCGTGCATTGGGTTGTGTGTCCACCCGCCATCCACCGTGTTTGTGGAGCCTGCCTCTCCGCACCTTTCCAAGGTGACCCTTCTCCCCACCTCCACCCTAGGCTCCCTTCCCAGGCCTCTTTCGGGATGAGCTGAATCAGGCTGTAATCTGACCCATAGGCTCCCAGCACTGCCCGCTCTGAAACCAGAGCCCATGGCTCACTGCACTGCCCTTTCAGACCATCGCCCTTGCCAGGAGGCGCCTGGAAATAGCAGGTCATGCCAGTGTGCAGGGGCCAGAAAGCCTCTCTCAGCGGCAGAGCTAGAGAGTAGGTGGACCCAGCTTGGCCTTTTGTTGTGAAAGACACCCCAATCCAAGTGTCCCTCTTTTCATCTCAGTACAAGTACCCAGGCCTTTTGGGCAGCTCCCGAGCCAAAGTTTAGGGCTGTCAGTGATGGCAGATCACACCTGCCACTGACCGCCAGCTGAGTGTACAGCCCGATACGTTTGTTCCTTGGAAAAGAAAATGCCCAGGGCCCCTGTGACCCTGCGCAGCTGTACTTGTCTCTCCCTCTCGACGCTGGCCCATCGGGAGCTTTGACCCACCACACTGAAATCAAACATTACCTCCTTTCCCTCCACTTCGAATGCCCTGGCAGATCCGCCTCCTCCACATGACTGCCTTCTGGTCACCCCTGGTCCTCCCCTGTGCCCGGCGTTGGGGCCGTCTTGTGTGATCCTCTGGGACCCTTCACAGTATACCCCCAGTGTGTGCCAAGTATGCTTTGCGGGCACAGGGACTGTGGCTTATTTCTTCATCCCTAGCCCTGGGCCCAGTGCCAGGTCAGTACAGAATAGGTCCTCAGTGTATACATATGTTGTGTGGGTGGGTGGCTGAATTTCCAATTTTGTGTTCTAGATGTTAGCTCAGCTTAAAATACACTTCTCCCACCATTACCCCACCCTATTCACCCAGCTATATCCAGCTGACCCCTGAGGTCACTGTCACAACTTTCCTTGTGACGCCTTTTGTAGTCCTCGGATGTGCACTAGCCTCTCCTGTCTGGATGTGGAGCACACTTGTCTACACCGTGTGGCCACACTGAATTCTGTGTGTCTGGCCTTCATGGATTAGTCTTTTTACAATCTTGAGCTTCACAGATGAACTGGTTTTAAATCTTTGTACATGGCTGAGGCAGGGAGGGCCAGAGAAATGAAACAGTGAGCTAGTGTTCTCTCCAGCAGTTGTTTTCATTGAAGATTCCTTCCATGTCGGCCAGTTCTTACAGCCAGCTGCCACCCCCCAGGGAAGGAACCAGGCCTTCTAACTTTCTGCACTGCCGGGAGGAGGAGCCCTCGCACCTTTCCGAGTCTGTTGGGCAGATGCCTCGCGCAGGCAGAGGCCCTGGGTTTCTGTAGCGTCCCAGGGAGCCTGCCAGCCGTCCCATCAGTCCTCACAGTCCATAGAGCCTTTCACGTCTCTGATCGAATTTGTTCTTCCCAACACTGATGTGTGTGTTGGGGGCATAATTCCATCTGACAGATCAGCAGCAGAAACTCGGCTGAAGTATCTCGTTGCAAAATAAATAAAAGTAACGCATCTTCCAGGCACTGCTTTTACAGTTTAATGTGCGTGATCTCCCTGAGCCGCCACAGGGGTCCAGGCTGGAGGGTAGAGTGACTCACCTCAGGGCCCACGACCACCAGTAGGTGATGGGGCCAGAACTCAGAGCCAGGGCACGGGACTCCTGGCGGGGCTTTGCGGTGGGATCCTGCAGCCCTCAGCCTGTCCGGCACCTCGGGTGCCTGGATGGTGGGCAGGGCCGCCCTGGGAGAGCTGACCTGTACCTCCATCAGATGTTTTGGGGGATGTGCTTACTGCTAGAGCCTTCCCAGCTAGGAGGAGTGTCTCACTGAAGGGAACACTGAAATGGGAAAGGTAATGAGGCAAATTCTCATTTTTTTGGACCGAGCCACTTCAGTTTGCATAGCCACCCCCCAGCTCCTGGGGCTGGGGAGGCATCACCTATACTTTTTAGTTCAGCAGTGGAAAAGCTCGTGGCCTGAGCTCCCATTGGGCCCCTAAGGCTTCCTTTGGGGGTTGGAGCTAGGCGGTGAAAGCATTGTCTGCCCTGGGGAGAGTCCAGGTGGGCACGCTCCACACGTCCACCACGTGAGGCAGCGGCTGTCATCAGGAGCTCCTTTCAGTGGTCACGCTAGTCCCCAGGCCTGTCACAGGACACAGTCTTGTATCCCAGTTCATCTGGTTCTCGCCACAGTCCTGGGGTCAGGGTGGTGTGGGTGCTCTTATTGCTGCAGCCTGAGGTGCAGGGAGGCACTTTCAAGCCCAGATCGTACAGTCAGGAAGTACCAGCCCAGGGCACCTATCTCCCCAGCCTGGCTCTTCAGGGTCCCCCTGGAGAGGCCCCGTCCTGGAGAAGTGCCCGGGAATGATCCCAGGTCAATGGGGGCAGTTTCGTGGATGCCCTTTGGGCCCTATCTCTATTCTCTGCTGAGGGATTTTAAGCTTAAGAACTTGGATTCCTTTTTAGATCATTCTGGAAAACTATGCATACCCTGGAGTTCTTCTGATTGGCACTGATTCCCATACCCCCAATGGTGGTGGCCTGGGTGGCATCTGCATTGGAGTTGGGGGTGCTGATGCTGTGGACGTCATGGCTGGGATCCCCTGGGAGCTGAAGTGCCCCAAGGTGAGGGATGGGGAAGGACTCGGTCCAGGGTGGCTGCAGAGGGTGTTTGGTGGGGATGAATGGGAGATGTGGATGAAAGGGATGAGTGACTAGGTCAGCCTCAAACCTCTTTGGGGGGAGGCGGGGATAAATAAGCAGGAACAGGAATTCCAGCAGGGAGCTTCCTGGTTGGAACGTGACGCACGGAACATGACACATGGCCTGTAATTGCTCTCTTGCCCCACCTTATTCAGGTGATCGGTGTGAAGCTGACGGGCTCACTCTCCGGTTGGACCTCACCCAAAGATGTGATCTTAAAGGTGGCGGGTATCCTCACAGTGAAAGGGGGCACGGGTGCTATCGTGGAGTACCACGGGCCTGGCGTAGACTCCATCTCCTGCACTGGTGAGGAGGGTGGCCACATGGCGTGGCCCACAGCCTGTGTTGGGCCTGATGGGGACAGTAGTTGAGCCATAGAAGCAGTGAATGGCCTTCCCCTGAGAACTTGTCCAGTTCGGGGACTTGAGATGGACGCTTAGAGGCAGAGGGGACGTGTTGAGTCCACGTCCCTCAAGGGGGCAGGGAACTTCTCTCTGGCCACATAGAGTTAGGGGCCAAGCCTACTTCTGCTGCTGGGCTCTGGTCGTGGCACATGGAGTGATCCAGAAGAATTCCAGGGAAGATGATGGTAACAGGAATGGGGAGTTAGTCGGGGCTTCACCCACAAAGCAGCCCCATTCCCACATCTTTGCTTGCTGCGGTTGGAGCTTCACTCACTTTCCTCGCATTAGAGATTATCTATCACCTGTTATTCTCAAAGATCAGTTCGGAACCAGCCCCTTCCTACTCATCCCTCCTGGTGACCTGGCCACGGTGCCCTCAGAAACCTGGAGAGACCTGGAATAAGCCTTAGAGGTGGTCCAGTTCAGACTTCCCCAGGTGCCTGCCACAGCTCCACAGTAGCCCCCCAGAGCTACTGGTCAGCTGGCCCCTGTACCCATCTGGTGATGGCAGCACCCACTCTTACAGGTGGCCCTTCCTACCTTTGACAGCTCAAACCCAAACTCGTGTCCCGGCAACCCCATGAGGCCGGTGTCCTGAGAGCAGTGAGGACATTTTCTGTGAGCCTTACCCATTCTGTGTGGGGCTTTGCGGTCCAGACAGTGGACACGATTCCAGTCTTTGTGCTAGAAAGCCTGGGAGCAAGGAGCATTTCCATGTAGCCCAACGGTGCGGCCGAGAGGGCAGGCCTGGACCCCAGGCAGGTGGGCCTACACCCGAGCGTCGCACCTGCATTTGCTTTATGACCTCGGACCTCTCCGAGCCAGTTCCCTCACCTGCAAAGTGGACAGTGTAACAACTGGGCAGTCTCGCCAGGTCAGCCAGGTCCAGAACTAGAATTTGGCTTGGAGAGGTTGACTCCTGTGTTCTCGTCACTCAGAGAGCTGGGACACTGAGTTCTGGCCCTAGTGGCCTCTGTTCATTGACCTTTGTTTTAACTCTGGGCCACAACGGGAGCTGGCTGCCACTAGGTGGCCACATGAGTGCTTCTCAGTGTGGAGATGCGAGTGCACGTCTAGCAGATGTCTGCCACCCACACCAGCTGCTTGGCCAGCCCCACAGGCTCTGTTTCTCTACAGGTATGGCGACAATCTGCAACATGGGTGCAGAAATCGGGGCCACCACTTCAGTGTTTCCTTACAACCACAGGATGAAGAAATACCTGAGCAAGACAGGCCGGGAAGGTGAGCCTGCAGGGCAGGGTGGGTGGGGGGGCAGACCAGTCACGAGCTACGCTTTCCCCTTCAGGGCGGGGGTCCCAAACCCGGTGTCTCTGGACTGGTGCCAGAGGCTCTGAAAAGCCCCTGAGGGTGTACAAAGTCTGTGTGTGTGTGTGTGTGAGAGAGAGAGAGAGAGAGAGACAGACAGAGACAGAGAGACAGAGACAAAGAGACAGAGAGAGTGTCATTGTTTCGGACAGAGTAGGGTGTCCACAGCTTTCAGCTTCTCGAAGAGCCTAGCATCTAAGTTTGAGATGTCCCTGCCTCAGGAGTGGAATTTAGTTTCCCCTGAGAGGGTGGCGGCTGAATATTGAGTCTTCTTGGCCTGGTCCCTGGTGCCGCCTGCAGGAAGTTATGGGCATGACATGGATCTGCGTCTGTTTACAATGCCTGCCCTCACCGGGGAGAAGGAAAAAGCATCTGGAACAAGAACCACTTTCCCAGCCTCCCTCACAATCTCCCTGAGGTTCTAGCATGGCTTCTCTGAAGCTCAGAGCTGGAAATGGGGCCCGCGGGGGTGGCCGTTGGGGCCCCTGAAGGTGGTGAGCGATGGTGGTCCATGGAGCCAGGGGCCATAGCGAGAGTGTGTCAGTTTGCTTCCAAATGCTGGGCACATGTAAGTGCTCCCTGGAAGGCCAGTCCCTCCCTACCAATACCAAGTAACTTCTTCAAAACTCAGCTCTTCTCATCTGCAGGAGGCCTACCCTGACCCTGATCCTCAGTCAATGCTTTTCCTGTGTGTCCCCGTATTTCTGCACGTCTGTTGTATTGTACTGTCACTTCTGGCTCACTTATAGCTCCTTCACTAGATAGCCAGCTGCTCGAGGACAGAGACAGTGTCCTGTGCTGTTTGTTTTGTTTGTTTGCTGTCAGTGCCCAGGGCCTGGTGTTTGGCAGGTGCCAAGTAACCTTGGCTCGAATGGATGCGTGGATGGATGGATGGATGAGGACTAATTTCTGCTTCATAGGCTTTAGTCTTCCTCCCTTTTGATTTCAGACATTGCCATCCTAGCTGATGAATTCAAAGATCACTTAGTACCTGACCCTGGCTGCCATTATGACCAGCTGATTGAAATTAACCTCAGTGAGGTGAGAAAGGGAATCAGGCAGGGAGTTCAGGCCCCACCTGGGGCTTCTTGTGTGCCCTGGGGAGGGTCAGGGAGGGCCCTTGCCTGCACACCAGCAGGGCTCTCGGGCCCCTGGATCCCCAAGTGCCTCTGCAAACTGCTGCATGAATCAGGCTGCAGTGGGTGGGAGGGCGGCAGGAGGGCTATGTGGCCAACGGGAGAGTGGAGGTGCCTGTGGCTGGTGATTCAGGAACTCATTCGATTTGCCCCACCTCAGCTCTAGCAGAAGCCAAGATTTCCTTCTAGAGTTTGATTTGTTGTCAGAGTTCAGAGGGCAGGGCCTGAGATTCCCAGGCCTGGGCAGGGTTTGGCACCCTAGGACCTGCAGACCGGGGCAGAGGAAAGGCAGGCTGCAGGAACAGAAGCAGCAGAGTAGAGTAGTCAGGGGTTTCGGCCCTGAAGCTGGTGTGCATGAGTTTGAATCCTGGCTCTGCCATTTAAGTTTGTGACCTTGGGCACGTTAAGTCACCCTCTGTGGGCCTCACTTCATTGTGTGTGAAGTGAGGCGGTCATGGGAACTGAATGAGTTAACTCACATGACAACAAGTGCTAACGTTTACTGAGTGCTTTCTGGGTACCAGACATTTTGCTAAGCCCTTCACATTTGTTGATAGTGTTATCACATGTAAAGCATCTGGCCGTAGGTCCACTTTGTCATAATGGACTTTGATTCATTCCATGCCTCTGCCATCTCCTTGCTCTGTGACCTTGAACGAGGCTCTTCGTCTGTGGACTGGAGATAATTCAAGCCTGGCAGGGTTGGAGGGATCCCAGGAGCATGTCTTGGGTGTTTTTTGGGGTGAATTTTGAACCCTGAGAACAGTAGTTGGCCTCCTGGGCCCTCTGTAGGGACTTGGGACGTGGGAGCCAGGCAGCCTCTGACTGATTGACGCTGTCCACATCCAAGGTTTGTTCTCTCTGTTCTTCATGCCTTTTTTTCTTCAGCTGAAGCCGCACATCAATGGGCCCTTCACCCCGGACCTGGCTCACCCTGTGGCAGAAGTGGGCACTGTGGCAGAGAAGGAGGGATGGCCTTTGGACATCCGAGTGGGTGAGCACCTCCCACTGGTCGCGTTAACAGGCCTCGGGGCCAGCGGTCTGCCCCGTGCTATGGACACTCACCTGTGCTCCCCACAGGGCACGTCCTAATGTGCCAGGCACTTCTGAAATCGTTTGTTTTTCTTTATGACTTTTTTTAAACGTCAGTTTTTCTTGGTATAAAAAGAAATATATTCTCATTGTAAAACACCTCTAACCTCAGCCCCCAACTGGAAACCCGCTCCGAGAGGTGTACCGTGTTTCTGTGTATATGCGTGTACTGATGTGTGTATCTTTCTGTTTTACAAACATTTCATGATACCACCCATGGTGCCTGATCTCACTTTCCATGCTTTATGTTTACTGACACACGTTAGTGTCTTTAGCACCTACTGTTGTCACAGTACAGTGTGACTGTGAAGAGTGTGGATGCTGGAGTCAGGTGGCCTGGGACTGCCACTTCGTAGCTGGGTGACCATGAGCAAGTTACGTTCCCTCCCTGTGCCTCGGTTCCCCATCTGCAAAACTGGGCGGTAATCAGACGTACCGTTACAGTTCTTAGAGGGAGTGATGAGTTAGTAAACAAAGCTTTCTATTTAAAAGAGCCTGGCATAAAGTGCTATGTAATGTTCATCTTTATTAGTTGAAGCAAATGAAAAAAATATGGTAGTTTAGTAATTAGAAATCGTTGAGTTGATGAGAGAGGCTGTCTTGATATCTGATGCCATCCAGTCTTCGTTGACATTTTTAATAACCTTGATGGACTTTTTAAAAAGAATGCTTTTCCCTCTGGTTATAAACCAGTTAAAAAAGCTGGAGAATTCTAGAAAATCTAAAAGGAAATTAGCATCTCCTGTAGGCCTCACGCAGCAGCGTCACTGTCCATGTTGTCGTGAGAGCCGTCTGACGTGCACACACGTGCAGGGTATACGACGGTAAGAATGGCTGCCAGCACTGCCATGTGTGTTCAGTGTCGTGTTCAGTGGCTTCATTGTCCTCCTTTAAATGGCTGGGCCATGTGTAGCCTGTGCTTTACTGTTGGACAGTTAGGCTGCTTCCATCTTGTCTCTGCTAAGAACAGCCCCTGGCACAGCATAGTTGATGAACTCTTGACATAGTCTGGATAATTTGCAGTCATGTGGAGACCTCTGGTCACTGTCTCCTCCTGACCCTTCGCCCTATCACCCACAATGCACCAGGTCTGATCGGCAGCTGCACCAACTCCAGCTATGAGGACATGGGGCGTTCAGCAGCTGTGGCCAAGCAGGCGCTGGCCCATGGACTCAAGTGCAAGTCCCAGTTCACCATCACACCAGGCTCTGAGCAGATCCGTGCCACCATTGAGCGGGACGGCTACGTGAGTGCCCACACGCCCCTGCCCCTGGCTTCCCAACCCCACCGCTGAGTAGTAGGGCTTCAGGACAGGACAAGGCGCAGCCTTGTCGGCTAGGGCTGGGTCAGGTACCTGCAGCGGCCCCAGGGTTCCGTACAGCTCTTCATCCCTCAGGCACTGAACCTCCCTCTCCCTCGCCCGCCCCCGACAGTTCCCTGTCCTCCTTCTCCCCTGCAGGCACAGATCCTGAGGGATGTGGGCGGCATCGTCCTGGCCAATGCCTGTGGCCCCTGTATTGGCCAGTGGGACAGGTGAGAGGACAGCCCCCTGCATCCCAGATGTTGCAGGGAGACATTTTTGGGGCGGGGAGAAGAGACTCTAGCTTCAGGGGCTGCTGCACGCTAGACTTGCAGGCAGGACGGGGAAGTCGGGCTGCATGCGGAGGACAAGCGCTGGCGGCAGGGCTGCGTGGGAGGCAGCCCACGCGGCCTCGTCCTGATGCACAGCCGGGGCCGTCACGGAGCCGCTGGAAAGCAGGCAGTGGCCCCCGGTCAGGAAAGGCCTTGGTGTGGGCTCTGCCTCGGCCTTCCGTGTGGTCTCAGGTGAACCTCGGTGGTCCCCGAGGGTCCCTCCTGCTCTGGCTGCGTGGGTCCCAGAGGGGGCTTGCTTTTCTCCCATTACTCTTTCTCTCATGAGCTAGGCAGGATGGGCCAGGTGACAAGGCCAGATATAACTAACCCTGTCCTCTGACCTGGCAGAAAGGACATCAAGAAGGGGGAGAAGAACACAATCGTCACCTCCTACAACAGGAATTTCACGGGTCGCAACGATGCAAACCCCGAGACTCATGCCTTTGTCACATCCCCAGAGGTGAGGCTGCCCAGCTAGGCCCTGACCTGCGACTGCCTCTCAGGGCCCTGCCCCAGGCCAGTCAGGGGAGGTGGGGAAGAGGGGGCTGGGGGATAAGGGTACCTGACCCCATGGGCCTGCTGTGGGAGGGTTGGCATCAGAGCGAGGGGCTGTGGGAGCAGAACCCAAGAGCCACAGGCCTTGCCAGCCCCAAGCAGCACGCTCCCTTGGCGCCCCGTGTGGCCCGTCATGTCCCAGGGGTCAGAGGTCCCTGCCTGGTACAGCTGTGATCACGGACAGGAGCTCTGCCCGGGACAGCCCCCAGCCTGGCCTCTGCTGCGCCATATGGCCTGGCCAAGTCACTTTCCTTTTCTGTGCCCCAGGGTCCCATCAGGGTTACATGAGCGAATATACAAAGCACTTGCACGGTCTGTGAGCTGGGAAGGCGGCCTCGCTGTTAGGCTGAACGTGGAGTGAGCCAGGCGCTCCCGGCGCTGCGTGGGGATTCAGCCGCAGCCGTGGTCGGCACACAGCCGTCTGTCTTGATTTTTTTTTTTTATATGGGTATTTCAGAAATATTTTGTTTTCTAAAAATGAATGAAGAAATGGCCCTTCCATGTTTCAGTGTTTTTCACCTAGGAACATTTTCATCGCAGCAGCATGTCTTTGTCAGGGTTGCACACCTGTCACGGGACAAGTGTACCAGGCAGTGCTGGCCCCGCCCCTGAGGAGGGCACTCTGAGGTCCTGACCCCAGTGGGGAGTGGAGGCCAGGCCGCCTGGGTTCATGAGTGCTCTGGAGACCCTGCGGGCTGCGCGCTCAGTGTGAGCTCGGCTTTGGCTGGGTTGTTAGGGGGACAGCAGTGGTGTTTGGTCCTAACCGACAAACCGGCTACCTCCGTTTCAGATTGTCACAGCCCTGGCCATTGCCGGCACCCTCAAGTTCAACCCGGAGACCGACTTCCTGACAGGCAAGGATGGCAAGAAGTTCAAGCTGGAGGCTCCAGATGCGGATGAGCTTCCCCAAGCGGTGAGCAGCCCTGCCGCCCCCGCTCTCAGCGCCGCAGGCCTGCCTCTCTGCCTCTGCCGGCCGCTGTGGCCAGGACTCTTCCTTCCCAGTATCTGGGCATCTCAGCCCTGCCTGTCCTGGGCAGGCATGGGTAGCACCGTTAGTGAGAATGAAGCAGCTGTTCACTGGGAGGGCAAGGCTTGGGGCACGGCGGAGCTTGCCTTCTGTGAGAGAGGGGACTGAGGATTCGGCACCCCATGTGCCCCCGTCCCCTGCTGCAGGAGTTTGACCCTGGGCAGGACACCTACCAGCACCCTCCCAAGGACAGCAGTGGGCAGCGGGTAGACGTGAGCCCCACCAGCCAGCGCCTGCAGCTTCTGGAGCCTTTTGACAAGTGGGATGGCAAAGACCTGGAGGACCTGCAAATCCTCATCAAGGTTAGCGGCGTGGGAACGCGGTGAGGGGCGGTGGGGTGGACAGCCTCAGCCTGCCGGGGCAGCCTTCACCGATCGGGGCGGGCAAGGGCCAGGGAGCAAGGGCTGTGCAGAAGAGCAAGGGCGTCGTTGGCCCCATGTCCCCTTATCCACTGCCTGAGCCGAGCAGAGCTGGATCTGGCCAGCTGCTGTCTGGGGCTCTCAGCCATCCAGCTACAGCTGGTAAGGGCCACCTCCAGTGGGTGTGGGGGTGAGTGTACCACAGGGAGGGCAAGAAGGGCACGTGTGACCCAGCACAGCAGGTCTCCACCCTCTGGCTTGGCCAGCAGGCTCCAGAAGCCATTGACTGCTCTGTTCCCACAGTTAGGCATTAGTGGTGTGGCCTATTTGGGAGCTGAGCAGACCCAAGCCGTTGTCACATCAGACCCACATCAGACATGAATTTATGCTGAGTCTCCAGGCAGTGACAAAGCCAGAATTAAGCCCATGTGATAGATGAAACTGATGGGCCACCAGCCTGGACACATCCCCAGGCTCCCTTGTGTCCCTGAGGTCTGTAGCTGGTCTTCCAGCCCAGGCAACTCTTACTGGGGCCTAGGCCTGAATGGTGAGCGAGCAGCCATCTGTCCGCCTTCTCTGGTCTTTGTCACCTTTGAGTGTCCTGTCCTGGAGATCTCACTCCCAAAGTTTTTGAGGAGTGGGTGACAGCCATGCCTGAGCCCTTTTAGCCAAGGGGTAACAATGCCAAGATGGCAGACCACGTGTCCTGTGCTTGCTTCTTGTCACCCTTCCTGGGTCCTGGCCACTGGGGCCTGCTGCCTGCCTCTAGAACGCTTTTCCCCTCATCCACCATTCAGGGGCCATGCCCCAACCCATCTTCTCACCCACCCCCCCAAGGTCAAAGGGAAGTGCACTACTGACCACATCTCGGCCGCCGGCCCTTGGCTCAAGTTCCGTGGGCACCTGGATAACATCTCCAACAACCTGCTCATCGGTGCTATCAACATCGAAAATGGCAAGGCCAACTCCGTGCGCAACGCCGTCACCCAGGAGTTCGGCCCCGTCCCCGACACTGCCCGCTACTATAAGGTGGGTCAGAGCAGTGAGGCTGGGGGTGGGGTCCTCTAGCATCTTCTGGTAGCTGGGTAGGACAGAGTGGGTAGTCCAGAGAAGAGGTGCCCTTCACACAGGAGCCCACACCAACAGTTTTGTAGAGAGATGCCTCGGTGCCATAGAGGCAGTCCTGTGTCTGTCACCTCTGTCACCTCCACTGCACACCCACTGCTCTGAGCTCTGCTCCCACACTGTGGCTCTCCACCCTGGCCTGGCTGAGCACCGAAGGGTGGGTGGCACCTCCCTTTGCCCACCATCCGGGCCCATGTGTCATCATCTCTGACCCCTCGGGGCTTCATACACCTGACTTTACCTACCCTTAGGAGCCTTTTAACCTATGAGCCTCTGGGAACCCAGGGCTAGGTGGGTGAGGGCCAGTGCCCTCTAGTTCCTCATACCTCATTCCTCCCTTGCCTGATAGAAAAATGGCATCCGGTGGGTAGTGATTGGAGATGAGAACTACGGTGAGGGCTCGAGCCGGGAACATGCGGCACTGGAGCCACGCCACCTCGGGGGTCGGGCCATCATCACCAAGAGCTTCGCCAGGATCCACGGTGAGCTGGAGCCCGGGCCCAGCCCCATCCGCTTCCCCTCAGTGGCAGCCCGGGGTCACCCACCTTGCCAGTGGCTGAGCTGGGCCTGGGCCACGCGCCTGATGCCCAGGTGGGGCCTGTGGCTCATGTTTCCCACACCCAGCAGCTCTGCCCCCTCAGATATGCGTTGGGTCCGACGCCCACAGCTGCCCACCTCAGACAGGCACTGGTCTTGCACACTTCCAGACCTAAACAGTTGAAATCCAGGGCACACTGTCAGAGGGTTCTTCTCTCTGCTGGGGTGTCGATCAGGACACAGGCAGCAGCGCGCAGTGCAGGGCCCGAGCAAAAGGCACCGTACCCCTGGGAGCATGGCCAGCCTGGGCCTGTGGTCACTGCCCCAGGTTTGTCCCCGGGCAGTAGGACTAGGCTGTCTCCCAGAGCCCTAACTGGACTTAGAAAAGGAAGCGCTCTGGGCTGGTGAGGCTCCTACGCAGCGAAGGGGGACAGGACCTTGTGCACTGTGGACCTAGTGTGTGACCTCTGCCTTCCAGAAACCAACCTGAAGAAGCAGGGCCTGCTGCCCCTGACCTTCGCTGACCCTGCCGACTACAACAAGATTCACCCCGTGGACAAGCTGACCATCCAGGGCCTGAAGGACTTTGCCCCTGGCAAGGTAAGGGGGCCAGGGAAAGAGGGCAGGCTGGCTGTTTGTCTCCCCCAGGGACCTCCTGGGCAGGGGAGGACAGGGGACCACCGCCTTGCTTCCCCTTCTACACCTGGCCCCACCTGCACCTCTTCCCATAAGCCTTGTTAAGGAAGGGCCCTTAAACTCTCCAGGAAACCCCCAGGGGGAAGGAAGTGCCTCAGTGCAGGCCCTGCTACTGTTCACCCACTAGCCCAGGCTTTGCATTCGAGGCCAACAGCTCACGCCCAGCAGGACCCTCTTGGCCCCAGGAGTTACGCCCTTCAGGTCCTGCCACAGCCACTGGGGCCTAGATTTGGCCTAGGACTTGGTTCACCTGCTGGCTCCCAAGGCCCCAGAGCAGTGCCCTGCCTTCCTGCCCCTCCAGCAGAACTGGGGGCCGCGTTCCTAAGAGCCGCTTCACCCACACCTGTCTCCTCCTGTGCAGCCCCTGAAATGCATCATCAAGCACCCTAATGGGACCCAGGAGACCATCCTCCTGAACCACACTTTCAACGAGACCCAGATCGAGTGGTTCCGTGCCGGCAGCGCCCTGAACAGAATGAAGGAGCTGCAGCAGTAGCTCTGTCACCACCGCCTGCCCTGCTCCTCAGACCTAGCTCTGGTGTCACAAGTGCAGTCTGCATGTCATCAGAACCAGATCTGATCCAGCCATGGCTTCCTTCTGAGATGGTGTGGCCAGTCTCCTCTCCTCCCCTCCCTCGGCCCATGGAGTGACCCACGGGCTTAAATGTTTCAGCCCTCTGCCTTCTCGTTTTTAGTTTGGTTCAGATCTTGAGCAGCTCCATGCAACTGTGTTTATTTTTGATGACAAGACTCCCATCTAAAGTTTATTCCTGTCTGATCATTTCACTGGTGGCTGAAAGATTTTAAAGAAACTTTTGCTCTTACAAGGAAAATAAGAAGCCACGTCAGTGACTGTTCCCGTGTGTGCGTGGTGGTGTCTGTGCCGTTATCAACTCCGGGGTCAGAGGGGTCTTTTTACCAAAGTTGGTGGAGGCCCTCGATGATACCACCGCAGCTGGACCCTCGCTGCAGCAAAGGAGACGGGAGCTGGCAGACTTCGCCTTCTCCGCCCTCTCTCCCCGCCCTGACCCGCCTCTGCCGGCGGGGCAGTCTCTCCTGCCTCCCGCCCCATTCCAGCAGCTTCCCCGGTGGGCCAGGCGCTGGGCCCAAGATGGAGCCTCCCAGAAAGAAGGCCTCCCCTTCCCCTGGCTATTGATTCAGTCCTCCAAACACAGGTGGACACAACCACCATCTTCCACACAGGTGACCCTGTCCAAGGTCACAGCTAGCCATGGTGCGCACTGTCCCCTGCCCCTCAGCACGCGGCAGCAGCAGGCACCATCCCACAGCTGCTCCTCCTGGAGCCACATCCACGCGCACCACCTGCACCGCGCTCTGGTGCCACGTGAGCCAAGAAGGCCAGGGCAGGGGCCTTCACCGGGACAAGACTTACCATAAAACCGTCTGTCCTGGCAGAAGTGGGTGAAGGGGCGGGAGGAACCCGGCAAAGCCATCGTGCTGCATAAACTGGGGTGCGCGCCCTCATGCCAGGGTCTGGGGTCTGCTTCAGACCCACAGGATTGTTCCCGGTGTGGCCAAAGTCTGAGAGTGACACCTAGCCCCACGCTTCCTACTGGTGGGGTGGGGTGACAGAGTTGGTCCCCAGCCCTCACCTTGGGCCAGCAAAGCCCACAGCCTCCACCTTCCGAGGGTTGGTGGGAAGGAAGGTGCGTGTACCTTAGTGGTCGCTCTTCTCAGCAACTGGCAGCTTCTGGGGCCCGAGGCAGCGACCGCAGGCCAGCCTCGCTCTGCGTCACTTTATGGAGCCACCGAGCTCAACCAGCTCAAAGCCCGGTTTGAGGCAGCCTGGATCGCTCAACCCCCAAGTCCTGCCGTTTGTGGTGGGGCTGTCTCCACGAGCGTTGGGGAGAGGAAGGGCATGCCGTCCCAGGTGTAGCAAGCTGGTGACCTGATGGCCACTGAGACAGTGGTTCCCCAACTGATGCCGCCATTGTTTATTAAATACAGTCTTTGTTGTCACTGAGAGCAGGACTTTGGGAAGAGGAGCCAGGCCAGGGTGGCGGGGAGGGGACAAGCTGGCAGCGCACTCCTGGCCCCTGCCATCCTCCGCACGCCACAGGCTGTCGTCATGGCACCTCCTGGAGGGCTGGGGTGCGGTCTGCGGACCAGGCCACTGTCAAGCCCAGGGCTAGCTGCTGGTCCACCAGGAAAGAAGGCCCAGGCCCGGCTCACTGATGGATCCCTGCCAAGGGGAGAGGGGACAGGAAGGCACATTTCATCTACCTTCAGGGCTCAAGCCAACTTGGGCAGGAGGCAAAAGGAGCCCTTTGTGCTGGGCACCCAGCAGGCACAGCGCTCCCAGCTGACGCACGTAAGCACACGGCCAGACTGCCCTCTGCTGCCCCAACTTCTGAGGCCCGGAAAGTGCCGGTTTATGGAGGGCACGGCCCCTGACCCCAAGGCCTCAGCAGGGTCAGAGACTTGCTCACCCTGGGCCTGTGCAAACACGTCTTTGCTGTCACTGAGAGCAGACCAGTCCTGAGCGTGCCCTCTCGAGCCACCTGTGGTCTCATCCTGCCAGAAAGTCCTAGTGACCCTGTGCCCCAGCTGCCAAATGCATGCAGAGGGGATGCCCTGGGCCACCTGGATTTCTGTAAGATATAGCTGCCTCCAAAGCGAACAACCTGGGGCCCATATTACACCAGAAAACCTCACCAGAAGGCCCCTGAAGCCCCACTTTTGATATGTCACTGAGTCATGAGGGTAAAAGACAAAAGGAATCCAACTCAGATCTGGGCTGGTCACAGCTTCTCTGCCAGCTCAGGCCCATGCTGGGTCTGGCAGCAGCCCTCGGGGTCACTCCCTGAAGCCTCATCCTTGCCCTTGGGGCTCTGACCCGCCCCCAGCCCCCTCCTTGGTTTCTTTCTCCCTAGACCTGTTTCCAGTGGTCTTGCCATTCAGCTTGGGCTGTTCTCTTTGGGGCTTGGGTATGACTCACCCCCCTCCCAAGAGCCGTGGCAGCTTCATCACCTCGCCACCGGGATCACTGCCCCAGCCTAGAGAAACAGCATCCCCAGGGGGAAGCGACTACCCAGGACCACACAAGGACCCGCACCCTGACCTGCTGGGAGAGGGGGGTCTAGGAGCAGAACCCAAGTCATCACGCACTCCCTGCCACCCGGTGCCGCCACCACAGTCCCGGGGGTTTATGCTGCACATCGGATCACCTCACCATGAGCGTGTACGGAGCCTCCTTCTTTGGAAGCTCCTCACTGGAAGTGGTGGCCTCGGCGGAGCTGGGCCCACTGGGGGACGTGTCCACGAAGCTCTCGTCCACCACCCGGAAGCGGATCTCCTCGCCAGTGTCCATGTACAGGTCGTGGGCTCCCTCCTCCGTCTCGTACTCCCACACCCACACCTGCTCTGCATCATCGCTGGGTGGGGCCAGGTTAAGGCAACAACTCGGCCATGGGGAGCTTCTGAGGGTTGGGGGTTCCTCCCACAGCATCCACCCCCCAGGCAAATCCAATCCCACGTTGAGATCACTTTGGCTGGAAAGGAGGTCCAGCACCATGTGCAAGAAGTAAGGTTGGGCCAAGTCTGGGTCCGCCAGGAGCAGGACCTCTCGGGTGCCAGGACCCAGGCTGGGACGACGGGGGCCCTGGGCAGGCAGTCACAGGCTTCCTCAGGTCATCAAAGCAGGAAGAAGCCTCGAGAGCGGAGCACGAGTTCCTCAAGGTGGGAATGACCATGGCCTCTTGCTGCCTGGGGTTCCCTCCCTGCCAGGCCTGACAGTCCTCTGAGGCTGATGCCAAGTGCAGACAGCTCCACCACCCACGTGCTGTGCCCTGGGGCCAGGCTCAACCTCCCATCACTTCAGGGTCCCCATCTGTAAAAAAGGGACTGTAGCAGGGCCCACACGCACAGGGCTATGCTGAGGAGGCAATAAATGGCACCCACGGACCCACGGCTGGCCCGTTAGTGAAGGCTGTTCTGTGCTCTGCACGGTGTGACTCCACGTCCGTTTCCATCCACGGTGGAAGACTTTCCCAGTGTTGAAGAGGACAGTGGGAGGATGGGGGGGTCACGGGCCTGAGAGCCCACAGCCGGCGAGAGGATAAGCCGGGCTGGGCCAGGTTTTCTGACCAATTCTGGAATCACACACAGACCCTGTCCCCAGCCCTGCACAGGCCCCGCCAGAGCTGTCTGCTGCACCAGCGAGGGCAGCCCTGGCTCCCTACGGAGCCCACAGTGGGAGCCGCTCTCCGCAGCAGCCCCGGCACGTGTCCTGCTTCTCTGTGCCAGGTCCTGTGCTGGGCGCTGTGGGCAGCCATGACGGATGGGGCCCCTCTCAGTGAGCCGTCTCAGTGAGATGCACAGAAACAGACAACTCCAGTGCAGCAGGCCAAGGGCGGGGACGGGGACAACGGGGGAGACTGGCAGAGGGAAACAGGCCAGGCCAGGACCCTCAGTTTCAAGTACTAAGGAGGAGAGGAGGTGAGCCAGTTGGGGCAAGGCTCTCAAGGAAAGCGATCTTTGAGGTGATTCCTGCAGGGACGACCTAAGCCTAGTGAACCGGCAGTGAACGGTACCCCGCCTGACAGCCCGGGAAGAGGCACGGGCACGTGGACACCATGGTCAGCGTGGGAAGCACGGGCAGGTGGGTGCTTCTGGAACACAAGCGCAGGCTGGAGGGTGGGCAGAGACCAGCAGCATCAGTTCGCCAGGCCCAGGGCCACCCCGAGGAGTGAGGACTGTCCCTTGGAGAGCCCCAAGCTCTTCTGTGACTCGCTTTAACCTTAGGAGGATACAACTTAGCTGGCTGCTGCAGGGACTCTGGAGGGATGAGAATGTCATCGAAGAACCCGAGAGAGACTAGAGAAAACAGAGAAGTGACGGTATGGGACAGGGACTCAGAGTGGACACTTAAACCAAGAAGGGTCTGGATACTCAAGAGGCAAGGCCCTTACTGCGTGCTGCCCATGGGGCAGCTGTCATCATGGAAAACTGGGTCCCTCTCCCACCTCGGAGCCCCAAGCCTCTGTCTATGCCACTCACAGGTGGACACTGCACACGACACAGACCAGTGGGTGCTAAGGACCCTGGGTCACCTCCGCCAGCTCCTGAGGTCCTGAGGTACGGCCTCATGGTGAAGCCTCACAGCTGCTGAGGTCACTGTCACACGGACGCGAGAGGCGGCTGAGTATTCCCCTCACGCACAGGCTTCTCTGGCACCACATGAAGATGCTGCCCCTACCTCTGACACCTCCCGACCACGGGCCGGCACAGCAGCGACAGGGAGGCGGGCTGGCCTGGCCGCCGCCCCCACCGCGCTCCCAGGCCTCGTCTGAGGAGTCGGGGCCCCGTTACCGTGCACTCCCTCCGGGCTGCAGCCTTTGATCTTTCCAATCAGAATCTCGTCGAGGAACGGGTGGAACACCACGTAGCGAAAGTGGACTGCAAGGAAGACAGCACGTCAGGGACGAGCGGCGCGGGAGGAACGGGCGCTTCGACCAGGGCGCCGTGCTCTCCAGCGCCAGCCCGCACTCGCCAGCACACGGACCTGGAGGCCCCGTGGCTGCTCCGGGGGCCAGCCTGGCAGTCCCTGCAGAGTCCCCGTGTGGGCCCGGACCTGGAAGCCACGTTGGAGGGACCCCCACCTCGTCCCTTGAAAGGCCACAGGTGGGCCTCATAAGAGGCCAGCAGCAGTGGCCCTGGAACTGAGGGCTGGGCCCCAAATCTGTCAGATAAGACACCTGAGCCCAGATTCTAGGCCACTGACAACTCCAAAGTCAACCAACCTTCCTCCAGGCTCTCTCCTTTAAATTCTAAAAAGGGCAGAAGGTTTGGAAATGAGTTCCCCAGCTCCCACTGATTGAAGTTTGCCCCAGGCCTAGCTCTGACCTGGAACGGAATGCTAAAAATTCCCCGAAATTAAGGAGGCAGAGCCGATAACCTAACGAAAACGACCCTGTGGGTTTGCGAGCCCTGCCCTATGTGGCCCCCATTACTGGAGCCCAATGAAAATGCAGGTGAGGCTGGTGCCCACATCACAGACTCTGATGCCAGGGCCTAGCAGAATCCATCACATCACTTGCGCCACCACTGGCCTGAATGCAGCCAGGGCTGCAGAGTAACTGTGAGGCTGCCCCCTGCCGGTCGCGAGTGACTATCACTACCACAATCTACCTATGTCAGCTGTCACAGAGGCTGCATAACAGACTCACAGCCGCACAGCTATTCTGCCCCATTCAGCCACAGGGAGACACCGAGTCATTCTGAACACGGCCACAGGGGTGAATCTGCCTTCCTTAGACAGGTTTAATCCCCAAATACAGGCTTCTGCCATGCACACCCTCAGCTACATGGTCTGCTAGTCTTACTTCAAGGACAGCAAGGCCCATGTGGCCCCCAGCTCCCTGCCAAGCTGCCTCCACATGGCTCCACTGGGCAGGAAGGTGTGGGGAGAGAAGAGGGGGCAGCTAGTGCCCCTTCCCTCTCTGTGAGGAGACAAACACGAGACATCTGAGCCATCACGATGACAGATCCTCATGCTGACCTTGCAGAGAGCAGATGAGGGCAGCCAGGGGTTACTTACCCATAAGATGGAAAAACTCTATCGCCCATATGACACAGCATCGGTTCAGTTTAGTAAATCCCCATGGAGCCGCGACCAGGTCTGTGCCAGGCCTACTTTAGGCACTGGCCTTACGGGGACAGGACAATGTGATCCTGTGCCCACAGAGCTCCCGTCTGAACCACATCCAAAAGCACACAGAAAGTAACTTGGGTTGCCATCGGCAGAAGACTGGATGACCACACTGCAGTCTATCCGTGCAAGGGAGCATTATTCAGCCTCAAAAAAGAGAAGTAGTGACACATGCTGCCACATGGATGAGCCTCGGGGACATCACAGTACATGAAAGAAGCCAGACACACAAGGCCACAGACTGTATGAGTCCATCTCTACAAAATGTCCAGAACAGGCAAATCCAGAGACAGAAAGCAGTTGAGTGGCTACCAGGGGCTGGTGAAGGGGAGGCTGGAGAGTGACTGCTGATGGGTATGGGGTTTCTTTGAGGGGTGAGGAGAATGTTCTGGAATTAGACAGGGGTGATGGTTGCACAGTTCTGTGAATATACTAAAAGCCACTAAACTATAAGCTTTCAAAGGGTAAATTTTATGGTATATGAATTACATCTCAATTAAAAAACAAAAAGGCCACAGACTAGCTGGAAGGCCAGCCAGGACAGGGCTGAGTTGGGGGCCACTAACCCAAGAGCCCCACATGAAGTTCTGGGGATGTTTGGCCTGCAGATGGGAAGCCCAGAAAGCCAACAGGGTAGTGTGAAAGACAATTAGAAAGGGCAAGTCCTGCCCTTGTTGTCGCCTGAACAAAATTTGTCCCAGGAGAAACAGGGATATGCCTCGGGATGTACTGAGTTTCTACAAAGGAGAGATGCGACATGATTCCACTTATATGAAGTACCCAGGAGTCAAATTCTTACAGACAGAGAGCAGAGTGGAGGCTGCCAGGGGCTGGGAGAGCGGAACAGGAGTCGTTGTTGTTTAGTGAGTACAGTTTCTGTTTGGGGTAATGAAAAAGTTCTGGAGATGGATGGTGATGGCCGCACAATACAAATGTGCTTAGTGCCACTGTACTGTATACTTAAAAGGGGTTAAAATGGTAAAGTTTATGTTATATATATTTTATCACAACTTAAAAAAAAAAAAAAGAACAAAGCAAAGGGCAGGCATGAAGACGGCTACCCTAGAGCTCAGAGCAAGGCCCCCGTCTGGCGGGAGCGACAGGGCAGGTCAAGCGGGGTCTCCCAGGGGTGGCCAGGTCCCGCCGGGGTGGAGGGCATGGAGCACACGGGGCTCGTGCCGGGTGGCAAGAGATAAAGCTGACCAATTAGGACTAGTGCCACAAAATCACAAAAGCCGAAATCTTGTGAGTGCTTACCATGTGCCAAAGGCCGCACTTGGTTTTTCTCGTCTACTCCTCACACTTGTTTTATGAGGTAGGTGCTACTATCATTATACTCTTTTTCCAGATGTGGAAACTGAGGCTTAGGGAAGTAAAGGAATCTGACTAGGGCAGAAGTAGAAGTGGAAGGAGAAGAAACAATTGGCCAACGAAAAGTCTTCAAAGCGAAGATGGAGCCGAGGTGCTGGGTCCTCTGTCGGCACATCCAAGGCCACAGCCCTGGGTGGGGGTTGGGGGGAGGGGGCCTGGGCTGCTGGTCAGCCTTGAAGGAGGGCGACTGATCCCCACCACAGATCAGCAACTCACCCTGCATGGTGTTCACTGGGCCATGAGAAGTTTTACAGCTGCCAGTGTTAACCCCATTTTATAGATGAGGAAACTGAGGTTGAGAGAGGTGGAGTCACCGCCCAAGGTCCCCTCCTGGTGTGGGGCGGGGGGCTAGAGCCAGAATTAAAATCTAGGTCCACGTGAAGGGTCTAACCCATACCTCATACCTTATTCCCAAGAAAATGGGGGACCCAGGTGAATAGGTGGCATTAACGAAAATCAAGTAAAATCTCACACCAAGTGGCAGAAACAACCAAATGGACAGAATTTCTTCAATTTCAACTTTTTTCTCCCAGTTTTTCTTGACTTTCTGGTGCCTCTTATTTCTTGTCTTCCTGGACACCCAAGGCCTCAGTTCAAGGGCAGAGACTGGGTTCGTCTTGACAGCACCCTTCTCTGTAGACAGAGGTCCTGGTGGCGCCGTCTTATTTTTCTGCTAATGAAGTTGCTCCTAGTCCTTACAAACAACCTGTTCCTTAGGGCTCTCTGCTGAGCATGACAGCATCCATGTGAGCTAATTAAGTCTCTGGATCCCTGGACGTGGACACCAGGCAGCCTCCTGGCACGTTCTGGAATGCTCAGCCATCTCTGTGCCTGTGCCGAGGCTGTGGCCCCATGTGAGTATCACCTGGTTTAAAGCCTCTGCGGGCCCCACCTCAGTAGGTCTGAGGCAGACATGGCAAGTCTTGTACCTACATTCTGACTAGTCCCTGAACCACCCAAATGGCCCCCATGCCATCTGCTTCTGATTTGGTTGAGTCCGGGCATGAGCGTGAAGAATGCCCCACTCCCTCTGAGATCTCTTCTCCAGGTGACCCTCCCTCTACCACTGCCTCCCTCCCACCCTCCAGGTGTGGTAGCTAAATCCTAGGAGCACACCCTTTTGCAAAATGATATCAGCTCCTCCTTCAAGAGGTGGAGCCTATTTCTCCACCCCTTGCCACTGCCTTCAGCCATGTGACATTCTTTGGCCCATGGGATACAAGCAAGGGTTCCTGCTGCCCAGTCTAGCCTGCTGAAAGGTGTCGAGATGAGCCATGCCAGCTGAGGCTCCCACCCAGCCGCTAACCAGTCTGCCAACCACCAGACATGTGAAGCTACCCTACACCATCTAGCCCTGGCCAAGCCAGCCCAGAAGAAGCCATCTTCGGGAGAAATAATTCAAATCGATGAGCACTGAGTACTCACAATGTACCAAGGTCCTGTCCTAAGAGCTTTGCACATATTAATTTAGTAATCCTCACCACAGTCCTGTAATATGAAAGCTATTGTTAACTGCATTCTACACAGAAGGACACAAGGCACAGGGAGATCACATATTCTGCTCAGGACACACAACAAACATGTGGCAGAGTTGGGATTGGAACCCAGAGGCCACACTTTTAACCATTATGTCCTAGTATTCCTCGAAGTCCCTCCCTCTCAACCAGCCTCTGCTCTCCACTCTTAAGCCAGTAACAATCTCTCCAACTCTCTTTGCCCGTCTGGCCTGTCTCCCTGCACCAAAATGAGCAACCGGGGGCTGGGCAGGGCAAAGAGCAGAGATCAGGAGAAGACGAGGTCAAAGGGGACACACAGAGCCACAACTTCGGAGCTGGAGATGCCTTGGAAATCACCTTGTCCGCCTCCTGTTCTGATAGGTGAGGAAGGAAACTGGGGCCCAGAGAGGGGAAGATTCTGCCCATCATCACCCAGTCAGTTGCTGGCAGAGTCAGGACCAGGCCCTGGGACTCCCAACCTCCAGACCAGGACTCCCACCACTGACAAAGTGAGCCCCTGAAACCGAATGACGCAGGACAGCGCACCTACCTTTGGTGTGCGATGCACCGTCTCCTGGGAACACGTAGGCATCCTCAAGCTTGGTGATGTCGAACAGACAGATACAGAGTCCCACGTTGTACACGACCTGTGTGCATACATGTGCACACACACACACGGTGACCCCGAGGCCCAGCTCCCAGGCAGTCCCTCTTGAGACCCTCACCACCTTAGAGCAGGTATGATCACCCCTGCTTGAAGTAAGCACGAGTAAGGAACCTTGGAAGAATGTGGGGCTATGGAAAGAATATGGCGTTTGGGGACAAGGCAGATCCAAGTTACAATGCCAGCTCCAGCACCTATTGCATGACCTCCAACATCACCTTTCTGAGCCTCCATTTCCTCATCTGCAAAAATGGACATATCATGCTGCAGGATTGTTAAATAAAGAGAGAATATGGATTGGAAACTCCTATCCCAGTGCCTGGCTCACATGCTAGAAATAATAATAACCAAAGATCATACTATTACTAGTAGCGTTCAGCGTAGGAGAACCCCTGGTTAGACCTACACTTTCCAAGGTCCCCCAGTCCATATGAGAGCTCAGTGAGCATCAGAACCACATCTAATCTCTATTCTGCTCAAAAAGTCTTAGACACACAGATATGGCCACAGGGACTGAGGCTGGCAAGGTGACATATGGCCAAGGCCTCAAGACTGGGCAGAGAACAGGCAGAGTACATCCCACACCCCATCCCCACCCCATGGCGCTCCAAACAACTGGCTGCTTGCTTGGTGTCTGCTAATCTGTCACGAGCATCATCACCTCCCAATTTCAGACCTTGCAGGACTGTTCAGGGATTAGCAAGAAGCACAGAGAACTTAAGAGTCCTGGCCAGACCTAACTGCAATGAGGCAAAGTCCGGCAAAAGCTCGATGCCCTTGGCCAGACCATGGACCTCCCTGTGCAGCCTCCTCTCAAATGACTCAATGATTCAATACAAAAAGACTTGTCTAAACAGGTCACTGAAGGATCCAAACCACAAAGGGACTACAGTCCTTTCTTGGACTTTGCACACCCCTCTCTCTCCATGTTCACTTTGTCCCCACACATACCCCCTAGCCTTCTACCTCACAAAGTAACCAGAAAACACCCACCAAGGACTCCATGAGTTCTTTCCACCACCACCGGCTCCCCAGGTCTGCACACCCGCTTCTTTGACCTCAGCTTCTATGGAACAGAACTACCTCCTGTCTAAAGCCAGCCAATCTTCCTCTGCTGGCTCCTTCCCACCTATCACCTCCTGCAGTTCTAACAGATGAAAACAATACCCCATGAAGTCCTTTCTGCGGGCCCTGTGCAGCCTAGACCCCCAGCTACCTTTCCAGGCTGCCCAAGCCACACCAGCTTCCTCCATGCCGTGAAAGTACAATATTCCCTCCTGCCTCAGGTCCTTTGTGCATACTGTTTCATCTGCTTGCCACAGTTCTTTTCTCTGCCCAGCCCCTCCCACCACAAAAAAGTTAATTACCTTCTTAGCTCCTCCTCACCATCTCAGCTCAAGTTCCAGTACCACCTCCCTAACAAAGCCACTTGTCTCTCTCATTGTAGGTGAAGTTCCTTCTTCCACAGGCTTGTGAATGTGTCCTTCACAGCCTTTACCTCAACTTGTCATCGCACTCGACTGTGGGATCCTCTCATTCACATCTGCTTTTCCCATCACACTACAGGTCAGAACTCTGTCTGTTTCATTCATTCAATAAACAGACAATTATGGAACATCTACTCTGTGCCAGGCTCTGGGTAAATTTGGGAGGTACCATGGGGAAGAAGACAAAAGTCCCTGCCCTCAAGGAGAGGTAAAAAGAAAACCAGTAACCCAGTAAACAAATAAGAAAATAGTGTGGTAAGTGCTCCTAGCAAGAGAAAGAGTTGCATAACACAGAATAACCGAGGAGGGAGAGTTACTACAGAACACGTAGTGGGAAGTCCTCTGATGAGCTGGCATTAGGCATGTAGGCCTTGCATACAGAAGGTGCACATTTTATTTTTTTGTAGGAATGAATGGATAAACCTCTTAACCATCCATCTTCACAAAAACAATGTGTGGTTGCACAACAATTATTATTCCCATTTTACAAATGGAAAGCGACCCAGAGGTGGTTAATGACTTGTCCAAGATTGCAAAGTAATTTGGAAGTGTGGAATCTAGCATTTGGCAGTTACAAGGACCTTTTTCAAACCTAGTTTCTTTTTATTCCTTCCAACATCCTTGTAGGGTAAAATAACCATGTACAGGTGAGGAAACCCAGTTCTGAGATAAGCTACTTGCCCAAGGCCAAGGCTTGGCATGACCAAGACCAGGCTTGCAGCATGCGAGAGGACGGCGCTGGGCCCTCCAGTGCCAACACTTCCCGGCAACCCCGCGGGCCCAAGTACCTTGTTGGCCAACTTCTTGTTCAGCTCCTCAGCAATGGAGTCGTTGAGCTTCCTCTCAAACTGCCACGGGGGGGTCCTTACGGTGTCCACCATCTCCACCAAGACGAACATCCTGGCCTGCGCCGGGGGCTCTGGGAACGGTACGGTCAGTCACGCATCCTGGCCTGGAGCGGTGGGGATCCCAAAGCCCCCTTCATCCTGTCCCAATCGCTGAGCCCCATCCCTCCCATCACGAGGCTGGCAATGGGGCTGCGCGGTAGGGCCTGGGGTGCACTGTGAGGGGCATGCTCCACTACTACTGTAAAGTGGGAAAACAGGCTCAGCGGGAAGGGAACCTCGGACCAGATGAAAATGAGCGCGCCCGCGCCGCGCGGCTCTGCTCCGCCCTCCACGCGCCACGCACCTCGCTCCGCGTACCGCCCCCACGGATCCCGCACCCACAGGCATCCGGCAGTCGCAGGACTTTAGGCGAGATTCCGAATCCCGTCGCTTCCGGAGAACTGACCAATAAGAAGCCTTTTCCCACCCCCCGATATGAGACGGCACTGTCTACTGGTTCTTTCGCGGATGGGGCGGAGCCTCTCCCTCCCCTCGCAGAGCCGTCAATCCTCGGACAACGCTTGCTGGTTACTAGGCGACCTCGATGAAACTGGTCCAATATCTCGCGTGGCCTGTGCCATAATCTCCTTGCCGTTCTCAAACCGTCCTCCGCGCTGCAGCCAGAGTGATATCTTAAAAACGCAAACACAATTTAGTACTTAGACCCTTCAGTACTCTGGAGATGGGAAGAATTGACTGAAAAGTGGCAGGCGGGACCTCTCTGGGGTGATAGAAATGTTAGGCATCTTCTTTCAGGCGGTGGTTACAAAGAGGTAGATAATTGTCAAAACTCATTGAACTCGACACTTAGGATCTTTGCATTTACTTGCAGGCAGATTACATCTCAATTGAAAAGTGGTAATAAATTGGTACTCCCCCCCCCAAAAAAAAAACCCCACCTCAGTAGCTTTCTATTGGACTAACAATAAAGTCCAAAACCTTTATAGTAGCTCAGAAGGCCCTGCGGGATCTTGCTTCTACCCACATCTCCACGTTCTCTCTCCCTCAACGTCTCAGTCTCATTCATCTTTATATAGTAGCTAAGACAGCCTTGGGCTAAGAGAATTTAGTAACTTGTTTAAGATCATGTGCTGCTAAGTCTAAACCTCTCACAACACTGCCTCTAAAAGTTGGTGGGTTTTGGAAATATATACTGCAGTGTGTTTTAACCAAATAAAAATTTGAGAATTTAAAAAGAGCCTTGGGGGTAGATGACAGAGGCACTCAGAAAGGCATAGGCCTTTAATTTGCTGGTTTAATATGTATAGAGATCTCTCTCTGAGACTGGCTGCAGTGATACTGCATTCAACCTTCCCTGCATCCATATATTTATTTATAGGTCTGTGTGCCTCTCCTAGGATTTGAGCTACTTGAAGACAAGGGAAATTCCTACTTCCTCTCTTTATTCCCACACTCCCCGCCCCCCTCAAAAAAATCTTTCTTAGGAGGCATTCAATAAAAGTGTTTAGAAGATGGCATTAATTCTTTCTCTCAAATATCTCTCAAATTCTCTCTCTTCATTTTATTCCCACAGCTACTGCCCTGGTTCAGGCCTTTTCATTGCTGCCCTGGAGCTTAGCCACATAACCAGCTCTTGACCTCAGTCTCTCCTGCAAGCAACTGACACTCTGTCACAAAAGCTTTTCCTTCATGAATATCCTTTGCCCACACAGAAAGGTCTGGACTGAATCCAGCCTTCCTCTTCAGCCTCAACTCCATTCTGTCCTCCAGGCACTGGGAGCCTCCAGCCCCAATGATGGAACGAGCCCTTTAATAGCCCTGCCTCCCTCACTTCTTTACCTGGAAAACTCCTATTCATCCATGAGAACCCAAATCCAATACCTTTCTCTTTCATTCATTAAACATACTGTGTGTAGAGCTGTTGGAGATCCAATGGAAGGAAGAACTGGGCCCCTGGCCCAACCTGAGCTCAGAGGGGTTGGAGGGAGAACAGAGGGAATTTGATGCTCTCAGGAAATCAAATGTATTTCAGCTGATTTATAGGGGAGCTAAGAACTGGTAAGATTGGAGACCTAGGCATGGTCCAGATCACAGGGGCCTTACCATTATAATATTAACTTTTAATCTTCATAACAGCTGTAAAAGGTAGGGGCTATTATTATCATTATCTAAGTTATCTCATTATCATTTATAATTCTCATTTATCTCATTTTGCCTCATCTAAGGCAGAGGTTAAGTAGGTTGTTCAAGGTCACACAGCTGATAAGTGGGAGAGCTGGGATTCGGGCTTCAGAAGCCCTGACCCTAACCACTGGGATGTTCCACCAGGACATTAGCCCAAGGCAGTAAAAGGAAGCCTTAGAGAGTTAGACCAGGGAAATGACACAGGGAGACATCAACTGGATGGACAGTGGATGGGAAGGAGCTGGGGTGGAGACAAGAAGACCAGGGAGGATGCCATTGAGTGACCCTTGTAAGAGAAGTCTCCTAGAGCAAGTCTGGTAGCCCTGAAGAGTGAAGCTAGGTAGAGTCCAGAGGTCCCCAGGGGATGATCTTAGCAACAGGGTGGAGAACCTGGGCATGGAAGTGGGAGGAGCCAACGCCTGAGGCTTCAGCCACTGCGGGGTGGTGGGCCTTTCACAGACATGGGAAACTGGAGGAGGGCCAGGTTTGGAGGATGGGGCCAGCATTGTAGAGCTCAGTGTTTTGGGTTCCCAGGCTTCTTTTATGGTGTTCAGCTCACAGGATTGCGACAGTGATTTGTTGGCACGTTTGGTTTCCTCATTAGTAAAAACAGGCACCAGGCTTCTTTCTTAATTCTCTGCGTCATTCCATGGAAGATTGGAGGTGGCTTACAAAAACACACAAAGACTTAGTCTGCCAGCTCCTCGGCGGCAGAGGACTTCTCTGTCATGTCCCTCCACATCCTCTGGGCCTAGCCCTGTGCTTGGCACATGGTCAGGGCTTGTAAATATGTATTGTTTGCGTGAACAAAAGGATAGCAAAATAATTGCTAAGAGTGTAGGAGTGAGGGAGAAATAAGGGTTGGAAACTAATCCAAGAGGAGGCGGAGAGTCGAGCGTGTGGTTAAGGGCATGGAGTTCCCACGCCTCGGCAGACTAGCTGAGCAACCGTGGGGAGGATGACCGACCTCTCGGCGCCTCAGTTGCCGCTCTGTAAAATGGAGATGATAATAGAACTGATCTCAAATGATTGTCCATCAATGGGGAACTGGATTACAAAAAATAAGGCACATCATAGGCTGGAATAACATGAAGCCATAAAAAGGATGACAATTCTCTTTGTGAATTGACATAGAATGATATTCAGGATATGTTTGCTGAGTATAAAAATACGAGGCACAGAGCAGTGCGTATGGGTTGTTACCATTTGTGTCAAAAAGAGAGAAAAATAATGTGTGTGTGTGTCTGTGTGTGTGTGTGTGTGTACACACACGTGCTCTGTGACAGTACACAAGCACCTGGTTACACTTGGCTGTCTCCAGGGTGAGGGGAGAGAGGGGGAGAATTTTTAACCAAATACCATTTGGAATCATTGATGTTCAGGATCATGGGAATATATTACCTATTCACAAATGAATAAAATTTAAATTAAAAAAGCAATTGATTTTTTTCACACCTTTTAAGAAACACTCTCTTTGTCCTCCCCTCCCCCCCTCATTCTCTCCAGCCTGTGCCCCGTTTTCTGCTCCCTTTACCAGCAAGGAGATTCTGTGCTTGCTGTTCCTATCCTCTCTCCTTGTCCTCTTTTCAGCCTGCCCCGGTCAGGTTTGGGGTCCTACCTCTCAACCCAAAGTGCTTTCTCAGGGTCACTAATGGCCTCCATGTTGCCGAACCTGGTGATAATTCTCAGTCCCATGGGCAGCGTTTGTCCCAGCCGATCATTCCCTCCTCCTTCACACACTCTTTCTACCTGGCTTCCAGTAGCCTGCAATCCCCGGAGTCTCCTCCCACCTCACAGATACCTCTCCCCACCTCGAAGTGTGGGAGGCAGGCTCAGGGCTCACTTTTTCTGTAGTCTGCACTCCTGCCTGGTCATCCTTTGGGGCCTCACAGCTTTGGGCAGCATCCATCCGCCCTTGGCTCCCCAACGTGTCCATCTCCCACCAAGCTCCAGATTTGTCCATTCTCCTGCCTGCTCTACACCACCCTTTGGTGACTCAAGCTTAACCTGGGCCCAAATGGAACTCATGGTCATCCGCCCCCACCAAACCTGCTTCCATCACAATCTTCCCATCTTAGAATTTGACTTCTCCGTTCATCCTGTTTGCTCAGGCGCAAACCTGGGAATCACCTTCAACTCCTCTTTGTCTCTTGTACCCCCAGGAACCCTTGCACCCTTGCACAAATCTTGTTGTTTCTACTTCCAAAATGCATCCAGAATCCACCCCCTCACCCAAATCTCCACTGTTCCTCGTGGGTCCCAGTCACCCTCACCTCTCACCTGGGCATTTTTCAGCAGCCTCCCCCCTGGTTTCCTTGTACTATCCTCATCCTGTCCGCATCCCCCACAGTCTGTACTCAACACAGACGCCAGAGAGATGCTATTAAAATATCGCCCAGAAATTCTCAGTCCTCCTCTCCGGACCCTGCAGTGCAGAGGGTGGCTTCACCACCCCTCCGACCGCATGCCCCCTTCCTTCCCTCTCTCTGGAACATTCTTCCTCGCACTGGCCTCATGTCTTCATCTCTCATCTCCTCTAAGTCCTCGCTTTAATGTCACCTCAGCGATGCGCTCCCTGACACACATACCACCATTTTAAATTGCAAGTCATCCTTCCCCACTCCCTACCCCACTTCCCCACTTAAAAGTTTTCTCTAGCATTTATTGCCTTCTGACATAAGACTTAGCTACTTATTAGATGGTTTTATTGCCTCTCCGTCTTCTCGACTGAGTGCCGTGCAGGTGGGGGTTTTGTCTGTTTTGTTCACTGTTGATTCCCAGTGCCAGGCACACAAGCAGCCCAGGACAGATATTTCTTGGATGATTAAATGAAAAGATGAAAAGGAAAGATTAGCCCTGTGATAGGCATGGTCTTGTAAACTCGCTGGCGACAGAAGAAGAATTTGGCTCTAAGCTTTCTAGTTTCCCATATGGAAACCAAGCGGGTGTTCGGAGTGGATCCAGGTTTACTTGGTTTGGAGCCCTCAGAAGATTTTTCTTCAGGTTCTCAAGGAATGGAGGCTCCGAGGAACAGAAGGATGCCCTTGATGGTGTCTGAACAGGCCCAGGAACCAATCTCATTCGGGCACTTTTAAAACACCCCTTCTTGGAGGCAAAGGCACAGCTAAAGTGCCATTACGAACAATGACTCTAGAAGGGACCGAAACAAACTGTCCCAGGATGTTGTTCTCTGTTCCGGCTTGAGCTAAAACAAAAGGCAGAAAGTCAACAGGTATTTATTTGTTGGGGCTACTGTGCATGAAACCCCGTCTGGGGAGCAGGAAGGGGGACCAACAGGAAACAGGAAACCGACAGATTTGGGAGATCATTTCAGGCATTGCTATCGAGGAAGATCACATGTATAATGTGATAGTGTGTGACCGGGGACTACTGCCCCAGCCAGGGCAGTCAGGGACAGCCTCTCTTGGAAGGCGAGGGTGGAGGTACACCCTAAGCGTTGAGAAGTCTGGAGGCCCACGGCCCAGGGTATTTACGAGAGTAGGTGGGCGGACAGATGGCTGAAGGAGACCTGGCTCCCAGCCCTGCATCAGCTTGGGGGCAGCCTGGCTGCTCCAGCCCCAGGTCCTCAGGGTAGGGTACAGGGGGAGGCTGCCTGTGGGCCCCTCACCGCATCACAGAGAGCTCCTCTCAGTGACTTGAGAGGATGCAAGCAGCTACAACACAAGGAGACCCTCATCCACAGGCCAGAGGGCGGGCTCAGGCCCAGGGACCTCTCCAAGCTCCCTCATCCTCCTGCCCGCATTGATCATTACCCTAGACAAGCCTGCCAGGCTGCCAGTGACACTCACAGTAGCAACACGTTGTGCCTCCCCATCTCGCTTCAGATGAGGAGCAGGCCTGTGGCCAGGCCCTCCTGACCCTACACGGTGTGGCCCCTGCCCTTCTCATTCCTGCTCTAGCCACATCTAGCCACATGTAGCCACGCAGAGTTCTTTCCTGCCTCTAGGAGTTCACCCGTGCTGTTCCCTCTCTGGAAAACACTCTTCCCTGCTTATTACAAGACTGGCTCCTTCTCACCCATTGGGCTCAGCATAGAGCGGTCCTCTCAGCCCTCTCTATCCCAGTGGCTGGACTCGGCCCTACTAGTCTCGTTGGTCTCGCTCTCCTTGTTTGTTGTCTTCGAATTTGTGATTATATATTTATTTGTTTGTGTACTTGGTGCTATGTCTCTTCCTAGATGAGTCATGGGCTTCGTAAACTCAACGAGTATGGTCTGTCTTGTTCACTGCTCTGTTCGAGTCTAGACCATCTGGCACATAGTAAGTAGTCGACAAACATTGTCACATGTATGAATGAATGAACAGACGCTGTGGTCAGAGCTGCGGAGAAAGATCTTCTCGGGCAAAAGGGCAGTAGCCGGATCGGAGGAGATGACCGGGCGGGGGACAGGCAGAGAAGCAGGAAGGACCGTTTCCATTTACTGGGCTGGAGACGGGTGACCGGGGGAGGGGATGGGAATCCAGGGAATTGAAAAGACATTTCCAAGGCAGCGCGGTGTAGCAGAAAGAATAAGGGTGCAAGGAAGCCCAGATCCCTGTGTTTTCATCCCAGCTCCATCCCCAGCTGTCGGATGCCCGGCAAGTTTCTTAACTTCTCTGCCTGAATTTCCATCTGTCAAATGGCACCGACACCTTGGGATGTTATGTAACGTAAAGGGTTTTGGGATTCGAGGCTAAGGTGGTCCAGGACTGGCCCCCCTTTGTGGGCCACAGTCAATAACGGAGTGGGAATCATAATTCAAATGTAAGCAATAGGGTTTGGGGGCTGGTCGGCTCTGACCCACCTATTTAGCTTTTCCAAGACAAGGGAGGCTTTCAAGGAGACGAGCTTTCAAATTCTCAGCTTTTCACAAAAATAGCCTCCACTAGGAGCCCCTGGTTTGGAGCAGATGATTTCTTTGTTACTCAGCTGCTGGTGGGTGGGTGGGTGGTGCCACGGGCTGCTCATTTCCTGAATGAACAGCTGGGCCCTCTCCTCATCAGCGAGAATAATCATAACACTACTTCAAACCTCGGCCCAGCCTCCTTCATTCACGGCTCTCCACTGCCTGGCAGCCCCAGCGCATGGCTGCCAGCTGGCTAGGGGCAGCCTCAGAGAAAGGACGCCGGACATGAAGGGAGGGGTAGAGCCTGCCCCTTGCTTGGCCCTATCCAGAGTGCACCAGGCCTAAGCCTCCTCAGAAGTGGCCTTCGAGGTCCTGCCTCCTGGCCTCCAGGCTCATGTCCAGCCTTCCCTTTCCCTCCTCCCTCCGGCCACACCGGCCTATTCCTCCTTCTCTGGCATGCCACAGTCTTCTCTCTAGATTCTGACAAGTCTGGCTCCTTCTTGTCATTTGGGGCTCTGCTTAAACATCGTCACCTCGGAGAAGTCCTCTCTGGCCACTCCCCTCCGCTGGCCCATCCATTCGTAATCTATCCCTCGGCCACCAACAGCCCAAGGCCAATGCTCCACTGACTCAGGAGCCACGGGGAGAAGAGCTGGCCTTGGCATTGAGATTCTGGCCCAAGTCCTGGCACCGGTTCTGACTGTCCGGGCCCAGGCCAGGGGTCCTGAGAGAGGAGAAGGCATTCCTCGCTCAGGTGAGCACAGGAAGCAGGGAGACAGTTCCTAGCAGAAAGGACAGGGGGCAGTGGGGAGAGAAAACCACAGGTGTCCACCACAGTCCTGGCCCTTCCCCTAGAGTGTGAAAAATCAGGCCCCTGCTCCGTCACTTGGTCACCTCTGAGCCAGGTGACTCAGTGGAGCCCCATCACCTCTCCCAGCTGTTTCCTCATCCAGGTAAACCTCATAGACTTGTTATAAGAAGCAGATGAGATGATGCCTGTGAGGGCATTTTGAAAACTATTATTGTCTTTGGAAGAGAGGAGGACAAAGAAGGTAGAGGAGGATTTCAGTGGGGAGGGTCCTCAGAGCAGAATGGAACCAGAAGTCCGGAAGTGCGGGCCTCAGGTAACGGCAGGAGACATGTATCCCCGTCTCTCCTGCAGCATCAGAAACCTAGGCCAGGTGAGCCTGATTGTTCTGGGAGGTTCCGGAAGGGCAAGGCATGTGGGGGTATTGGGTGCCCTGGATTCAAATACCCCTGTGACCAGGTCATGAACGCAGGCAGGTCCCTCCTCCTGCCTGAGCCTATGTTTCCTCACCAGCTAAATCAGGTTGACGACGATAAAGCTTGGGACTGTCGTGAGCTTTAAACGAAGGCGAAGCTGGTTGTCTGACAGGTGGACGCCCTCAATGCACCTTACTAGCTATTTTTATTCGTTATTTGTTTTTCTGGATCATCTCTCTTTTAACTCCCCCCTCCTTTTCATTTTAATAAGACTTACTTTGAAAGTGCCAGCCTGCCTCGGTAGTGCTGCGGTTATGTGAGGGGGAGCCTTTCCTCTTTCCAAGCTGAGGCTGAGGAGACAGGACAGGAAGAAGGAGGAGAAACCCCTTTGTGAAAGCCTCCTCCAGGCAGCTGGGGCTTCGATACATATTGCACTTGAACCTCCGACAGCCCTCTCTTCCCTACTTTACAGATGGAAAATCAGAGTCAGAAGAGACTTGCCCAAGGTCACACAGCTTGGAAGTGCTAGAGCTGAGGTCAACACCGAGTCTTGTCTGTCATAGAACCCTGGGCTTTCTCCAGGAAGGATGGCTGTCCAGCCCGAGAGACCCTCAGGCTATGGGGTGTGCGTGCGTGTGTGTGTGTGTGGGGGGGGGAGCAAGCTCATCACTTCCTTAGAGTCTTCTTCACCTCAGTTCAGTAGAAATATCTCAAGGGCCTACCGTGGACCAGATCAAGACATGCGTTGCTGTGACTTGCCCAAGTTCATTCACTCACAAGGCTCTCAGAGTCAAGTGAGAGACAGACCTGAGCAGGGTGTCGGTGCAAATGGAGGGCAGGGGACACTCTGAGGGGCCAGAGGGAAGGGGAAGGCCTGAGAGTCATTGGGGATCCAGCTCTCCCCACCTTTGTCTGGAGCATCCTCAGTGGGGAGGCCCTTTCTGCTGGGCCTCCACCCTTCCAGGCTCACCCCCCACCCTGAGGCCCCCCAGCACACTCACACACACACACACACACACACACACACACACTCACACACTCACTCACCACTCCACCTGCTCTGTAATTGCCAGGAATGCAGGCTGTCCCCAGCTCTTCCTCCCCTGCATTCCTCAGCAGCTACTCCCACCTGGCAGGGCAAATTATACCCTGGCCCGGCTATAAAAGCCACTTTCCAAAAAAAGAAGCTTTAGGGCCCCGAGAGACACAGCTAACTCTCTCACTCAGCCTGTGCCTGACTCGGGAGGTGGTGTCTGGGCCCCGTGTCCCTTTAAGCAGGGAGTACAAATTCCCACCCCAGTCCCTCCCTCCTGTTCTTCCTGACGTCAGGAGAAAGGCGTGTGTGAGTGAGTGAGGGGCCCGAGGTGCCGCATGCTCACACACACACACACACACACACACTCACACACACACCCATACGCACGACCATACACACAGCGCATCTTTCAGACCACCCCTTGCTCCCAGCTCCAAGCGTCCAAGAGAGGCAGAGTGCTGAAGCCGGCTGCAGGAGGTAGTCCTCGACCTCAGCTGCCAGGGAGAGGTAAGGGGCTGGATGGAGGGCCCCAGGCCACACCAGCTCTAGAAACTGGCTTTGGCAAGGACGGAGGAGGAGGGAGGTATGACATGGGGCAGGGGAGGCTGGGAAGGTGGGCATGTCCCCCGGGGCTGGCCCAGCCCAGTTTAGCTTACGGGTTGGGGCGGGGGGCAGATATGGGAGGATGTGCAGATGAGCCCACCGGGCTCGCCCTCCCTCCCTCTGACCCCCAAGGGAAGCCGAGGCCGTGTGGCTCCCTGTGAGACAGCGTGTGTGTCTGCGTGTGTGTGTGTGTGTGTCTGGGACTTGTGTCTGGCTCAAGAGCCAGAGAACAGCAGACACCTGCCAAGCCGCAGCCTCCTGTCTGGGAGGCAGGGGGAGAGATGACTGGAGAAAGAACGCGCTCCTCCCAGAGCAGCCGGAGCGGACTGGGCCTTTGCCCCAGGAATCTGGGGCTGGGGCTGGGGCTGGGGCTAGGGCTGGGGAGGGACTTCAGGGGCAGATAGTTGAACCTGGAGCAGTTGTGTTAACCTGACTCTATTTCTTCCCCAGTGTGGTGGGGTAATTGTGTTAACTGGCTTGGAGAGGCAGCTCCATGCTATTATTTTCGCCTTGGAGCCACCCCACTCGTAGCTTTTGCCTTTCCTGAGGCCACTCCTCTTCCTTGCCAGGTCTGTCCCTGACCTCACCCTTGCCTGGGCGCAGCCTCTGGAGAACAGGAATGATAAGCCTGGGGCTGCTGGGCCCCCCAAGGTGGGATGCAGGGACAGAGGCAGCCTTGGCTGGCACCAAGTCCCTGAGTGGCCTGACTCTGGCACAAGGAGTCCAGGCGGAGATAAGGGGTGATGCTGGCACCCACAAGGGAGACAGCAGGTTCCTGCTAAGCTGCCAGCCTGTAGGCTCTTCCCAGGGAGAGTGGAGGGGGACACAGCACAAGAACAATAATAAATACAGAATGTGAACGGCTGCGTCCGCTGGGCCGGGGGAGGGGAGGCGGAAGTGCACCCGGGTGGGGGCGGGCAACCTCTGAGAGCCTGGCATCGTGCCCGCCTGGACGTGCTCCAGTAGAGGCCTCTCCCTGGGAAGGGGCTGTCTCCAGCCCCCTGGGGGATGGGGAGCCAGTTCCCCAGAACTGACTCCCATCCCAGAGGCCTCTGGGGTCCTCCAAATTCTGGATATTTTTTCCTCCTAGCCTCCCCACTACCATTCCCTTGAAGTCTTTTTCAAAAACATCTATTTTCCCAGATCTGCCCTGTCCCTGAAGATCTTTCTGCCCCATCCTCTTTAAAAAAAAAAAAAAAAAAAAAAAAAAAGGCAGGTATAGACGGGACCCGCCTGCACAGGGGCCTGGGAGAGCCAGAGGACAGCCTTGGCCACAGAGGCCTCCTCCAGGCCTAGAGAGATGGGTGGGCAATGCTCACTGACACCCACTGGCCATGGAAGGCGGCTCCCTAGGGGGCACTGGGTGGAGGTCCTACACGGTTTGTCGGTGGGGAGGTGACACCTGCCGGCTGGTCTGGAAGTAGGTCCTCAAGACTGGCACCAGCAGAGGGCGCTCTGGGCCTGGCCGAGCTGGTCACAACCAAGGTGGCCGGGCCCCCAGGGCCTGGTGGGAAGGGGGCTTGAGGCAGTTTGTGCCTTTGTGCAGCAAGATGGGGGTGGGGGGCAAAAAAGCAGTGGGAGGTTCTTCCCCTTCCCCCAAACTAGTGAAATGATGAGCACCATGGTGAGTGGCATGGTGTACTGGAAAGGTCAAGGGCTTTGGGGTCACGCTGATTTGAGCTGAAGCTCAGCCACTCTACAAGTTACTTTGACCAGTGTCTCTAGGGAGACTCAGAGTGGGAAAGTGACTCGCTTGAGGTCGCACAGCCCAGTGGAGCTGGGATGTGAGCATGGATCTTGAGGTGCCCATCCTGGCACCCACACCCTCACTTATGCCAAGGACCATCAGGGACCTTAATCACAGCAGCTCCCCAGGGCAGCATGGGCATGTGACCAGGAAGAGAATTAAAGGGTCTCAAGTCAACTCAAGTATTGGCTCAGGCAGCCCTCCCCACCCACCCACCCCCGCCACGTACACACACACACACACACACACAGGCTGTGGGAGGGGGAAAGAACCAGGTTTAATTAGGTCACCTCCAGCTGCTACAGCAGCTTTGGCACTGATGTATTTTAAGGAATGTCTGGGAGGCTGGGGTGGGGGAGGGGCGGGGGAAGTGCCAGCTTCTGCCTGGTGGTCGTAAGGCTGTTTCCTCAACCTCCTGGGGCCCACTGAGGACAAGACCCCGACGTTCAGAAAGCCCTTTCGCTGTCATTCTGTGTTCCCTGTCCTTCCCATTTTTAGGCCACCATATCCTTTCCTCCCCGCCCCCACCTCCACCCCCACCCCTTCTGCTTCTCCACAATGGGGGCTTGGACTGGGATGTTTTTATTGGGGGAGTTGTTTTTAATCTTGCCAAAATTGGCAAATGACTCACCCAAGGTCATAGTCTGAGTCAGCACAAAGCCAGAAATAGAGCCCCAGTTCTCCGTGCCCCTGTCATTTCTCTGGGGGAGAGCAGGAGTTTTACGGGACTTGCAAGTTCTTCCTCCTGTCCTCCTGCCAGGGGTGTTTCTGTACCCCACCCCCCACAAAGGTCTCCAGGGTGTAGAAGTGCTGCTCCTGACAGGCTGTGTGACCCTAGCAAGCCTCTTCACCTCTCTGAGCCTCAGTTTACTCTTCTGGATAACAGGGATAATAATGGTGATTGTCACAATATCGTTGTGAGGACTAAATTAGAAAGTGGGGCAAAGGGCTTGGTACACCACTTGGCACATGGTTGGTAATCAATAGTGCTGGCCATGACTTGTATCAGAACTTCCCGCACTGCGTTCTAGTCACCTGTTTGTTCCCCCCACTGGACTGGGGGCCCTCTAAGGGTGGGGCTGTCTCCTCACCTTGTCCTGGTTGCCATGCAATCAATTTCCTTCAGTTATGCATATGTTTTTGAGAACTTCAGGGGACAGTTGGACTGACCCTCATTAGTCATCTGGACCAGTGGCAATTCATGTAGCTGAGGAGAAAAATGAGGCCCAGAGAGGGACAGGTGCTTGCCCCAGGTCACACAGCACTGGGAGGATGAGCCAGCTTGCTCTGCCTGAGCTGCCCAGGAGAGGTTATTCGCATGGTCAAGAGAGGACTCTGACAGTCCTTTCCTGCCCCTTCTTTTTGGGGGGAGCTGAGAACTGGAGAAGCCCCAGCACCAGGGCAATGGTCACCTGCTGACAGGGCTGAGTCACAGTCCCATGACCCTGCAATGCTGTGTCTGTGTCACGAGGGTCTCCCTCAGGCTCTCTCCCAACAGCCCTGATGTTTTGTTTTTGCCTCCCCTGGTCTTTTTGTCTGCAGAATCACAAGTCAGCTGGGGTTTGGCCGTCATGCAGGAGATGAAGTAGAGCTTGGCTGGGGGGTCAGAGCCAGAAGATGTGGCCAGGGAGGGGCCTGCTCACAGCTGCTCACCTTCCCACCACCGGGACAGGGTGCCCTGATTAGCCCCATCTGACAGAAGAGGAAAGCGAGGCCCAGAAAGAGAGGCTCACTCAGCCAGGGCACTGGAGAGCCAGGATTCAACCTGGGCCATCTGGGTCCCAGCTTGTCCTCTCACCCCCAGACTGCTAGTTCCGAGGGGCATTTTTCTGGGCAGGAGGTGTCCCCAAATGGGCACACCAAGGCCTTTGGGGTCTTGGCTCTAAGTCTCTTTGCGTTAAAACAAATGTTCTACAAACATCTTTTTCTCTGCATTCGGAGTTTATTTTCCCCTTTAGTTTCTCAGGGAAAGTTCTTTGGGGGAAAACTCCAGTCTTGTCTTGGCTGAACTAGGAACAGAATTTATCCTCACAGAAAGAGTGAGGTTAAATGTTCACCTTCGGACAAATCTGGGTTCTGTCACTTACCTGCTGTGTGACCTTGAGCAAGTCACTTAACCTCTCTGAGCCTCAGCTTCCTCATTGGTAAAATAGAAACAATTCTTGTTTCAACCTTTCAGGGCAAATGGGAGGTTGAAAAATAATCTCTGTAAAGCCTTGCGCTGTGGATGGCATTCAGACAACAAAAGCCTCCATCTTCATTTGCCACCTTCTGCAGCAACACTAGAGAAAGGGTTCTGAACTGGAGGCTCGCTCTGCAAACCCTTGTGTCCAGCTCCCTCAAGTCTAAGGCTCTGGCAGGGCCCAGGGAGGGAAAGACTTTGTCCAAGGTCACAGAGCAAGTCAGTAGCAATGCTGGGCCTGAACCCAGGACTCTTGTCTTCCCGCTCCAGGCTGCAGAGTCATATTGCCCTGGTTTGAGTCCTGGCTCAGACATTAATTGCTGTGTGGCCCTCAGCGAGTGACTCAACCTCTCTGAGCCTCAGTTTTCTCATCTTCAAAATGGAGTAATAATAGCACCAGCCTTAAAGGGCTGTTGCAGGAATTTAATAACAGGAGATGCTGAGGGGCGAGGGAAGGATCTAGTCCTGGCGAGGCAAGGAAGAAGAGAGTGAGGGGTGAGCTTGACTCAGCTCAGCCGGGTCCCTCCTTCCCCCCACCCCCACTTCCCCCCATGCTCAACTTAGCTGCCCTATCTGGGAGGAGCAACCTGTCACCCAGCGCCTACTCAGCGCTTCCCACATTCCATCCTATTTCATCCTCCTAAGAGCTCTCAGAAGAGGGGGTCTTATAACCCCAGTTTCCAGAAGGGGAAGGAAATGAAGGGAGAGCCCGGAGCAGCACCGTGGAGTCTGCCTCATCTGCGCCCCTGCCCTAAGGCTGACTCCCTGCCTTCTCCTGAGGGTGCCCCCGGGGCAGGGGGTGCGGTGGGGGAACAGCCTCAGCAGAGTCCCGTGGGAGCTGGACGCTGCTGGTCCACTTTGGGAAGCCCATTTCGAGGAGGGGGCCGCCTTCCTATCAAGGCTAACCCTGGATCATCACTGCTTCTTTCTCTATTCTCGGCGCCTGGGAGCCATGCTCGCTTGGCCTTGGGTTGGGAGGCCTAGCTGGTCAGAGCTGGGCCCAGCTCAGCTGTGTCTCCCTGGTAACCATGTGAGCTGCCGCTGCCCCTCCCCCATCGCCTTCTCTCCCCTCCACATTCGTACTCGTTGACCTCCCAGCACCTGTCACCGCCAAACACAATACCAGGCCTGGGAAAATTGTGCAGTGAGCGGTCCAGGGCTGCCCTGCTTTCCAGAGAGGGAGGCAGAGTTTCTGTCCCCACCACCTGCCACCCTCTCCCAGGCTGGGTAGGGGGCAGCCGGGAGTTCTCCGCACGACCTGGTGTCTTGTGCTTTCCTGGCTGTGTCATCTTGGGGCGCTTTGCTGCCTGTCTTCCTTTCAGTAACAGCTTTATTGAGATTTCATTCACATACCATGTAATTCACCTGCTTAAGTGGACAAGTCAGTGTTTTTCGGCATGTTCACAGAGTTGTGCGACATCGCCACAGTCATCATCCCAAAAAGACACTCTGTGCCCATTAAAGCCACTCCCCATTTTGCCCTCTTCCACCCCCTGACAACCACTAACCGACCTTTTGTCCCTACTGATTTGCCTGTCTGGACACTCGCATGAATGGAATCACGTACTATGTGGCCTTTTGTGACTGGCTTCTTCCACTAGCATAATGCTTTCAGGATTCATCTATGTCGTAGCATGAATTAGCACTTCGATCCTTTTGCTGGCTGAATAATATTTCACTACATGGCTGTCGCACGTTTTGCTTATCCATTCACGAATTGATAGACCTTTGGGCTGTTTCCACTTTCTGGCTATTATGAAGAATGCTGCTGTGAACATTTATGTATAGGTTTTTATATCATTTCTTCTCTCCTTAAAGCTTCAGTTTTTTCTCTCTAAAATGGGGGTAAAAATACTAAACTTGGCCCACCCCTGCCTCCTGGAGTGGGCTCAGTGACAGAAGCCCCACATCAGCTTAAGGGGACTTTAAGGAGCCATGAGGGACAATTCTCACTCCCCTCCAGCTCTCCAGGCTGGAGGGGCACATGGTGAGGGGGGTGCCTCTAGGGATGAAGGAATCTGAACCTCCACCCCCAGGGATGGCAGAGCCAGCTTATCATCTCGACCCAGAAATATCCCACTTGCTGTGTGATCTTGAAGAGCGTCCAGGAGACCTGCTCCAGCGGTGGGGGGTGAGGCTCGTCTAGCCCTGCCATGCAGTGCTCTGGGGCTTCCTGGGCTCTGGACTCCTAAGAAGCCTTGAACTCTTCCCTGGAAACTCCAGGCTTGAGGGTGGGGAATCAGATGGAGGCCAGAAATAGACTTGCAGCTTAGGGATTCACCTCTGACCCCAGGGCCTTTGGGTGAGGGGTTGGGAGATTGTAAGAAGGGGGTGAGGAAGTGGAGAACACATCGCCCTCATTCTCATATGATCAGGCTTAGTCAAGCCCCACCACAGCCTGGAGGGGTGAGGCAGGGTTTATCAGCTCCATTGTACAGGTGAGGAAACAGGTGAGGTGAGTAAAGTGCTACCCAAGGTCAGTAGCTAATATGCTGCCGAACTAGAGCTCCCCAGCTCATCCAGGAGTCCCGCCCGGCCCCACCGTGGTGGGCCACTCACCCCAGCCTCAGTCAACAGCCTGACTCATACACTGAGCTATCCTCCTCGGAGTTCCAAGTGGTATCTCTTGGGATCCAAGACTTTCCAACCCCTGAGGGGTGGGGGAAAAGGCGAGTGGGGTGCATGGGTGGGGAAACTATCTTCTCTTCCTCAGTAGATGAAAATGTAGCATGAATTTTTCAAGGTCATCTAAGCATTGAACTGTTGATGTGAGAATTTCTATTGATCAGCACTGATAATATCAATTTACTGGGTATCTATGAGATGCCAGATGCTGTCACACACACTAAATCATTGAATCTTCAGCAACCTTGCATGGTAAGTATTCTCATCCTCAATTTATAGAGGAGGAAATGGAGCTAAGGAAAAATCGCCAACCTTCCCAAGAGCTCACCATGCCCTTGTCCCATTCTAAAGCAGGTAGAAAGTCATTCAATACTCACAGCAACCTCTCTATACAGGAAAAACCAGCACTATCCCCATTTCACAGAGCAGGAGACTGGGTCCAAGGTTAAGGGTGTTGACCAAGGCCACATAGCTGGTAGGTAGAGGAGCCAGAATTCAAACTTAGACCATCTGGATCAGAGCCCACACACCTACCCACCATGTTGGAACTGTTAAGTGGCTTGCTTGAGGTCATCGAGTTACAAATGACAAAGCGGAGATTTGAACCCAGGTCTGTGGATTTGAAACTGCTAACGATTGTGCCAAATTGTGTTCCAGATCGTCTTCGGCCACTTCACCCATCCTGCCCCCAGACCCTGGAGTTAGAGAATTGAACTTGAAACTGGAAGAACTTTGAAATTGGTCTTAGCTTGGACCACCTTAACAAAATACCACAGACTGGGGGTCTTAAACAGCAGACATTCATGTCTCACGGTTCTAGAGGCTGGAAGCCTAAAGCGCATCTAAACCTACATACCTCCAAAAGGCCCCATCTCTAAAAGCCGTCACACTGGGGGTTAGGACTTCAATGCATGAATTTTAGGAGGCTACAATTCAGCCCATAGCGAGGTCATAGAACCATATTGTCTTTCTGGTGAGGACACTGAGTCGGATGACACTCTGTGAGGACTGGCAGCAGGCACAGTCCTCCAGACTTGTGCCCTGTGTCCAGAAGCTGTCCACCCTGGCCCACACTCACCTCTATTTCTCTCTTCTTCTTTCAGACGGAGCCTGTGGCTGGTGAGGCTGCCGAGCAGGGCCAGGCCGGGCCCTGCCTGCAAGGACGCCCAAGCCCTTCACCGGCCCCTGTGCCCGGGAGCCCATCGGGCTCTCCTGCTGGCCCCACCATGACTTCGGAGCCCACATCACCCCCAGTCGTGCCCCCGCTCCACTCCCCTAAGTCCCCTGTCTGGCCGACCTTCCCCTTCCACCGGGAGGGCAGCAGGGTCTGGGAGCGGAGTAGTGTCACATCGCGGGACCTGCCCAGTCCTCTGCCTACCAAACGAACCAGGACGTATTCGGCGTGAGTATCTATCCGCCCCTCACCCAGGCTCCAGGGGTCTTTCCCAGGACAGGGATCCAGCCCTATCCTGTTCCAAGCCCTGTTGTCCTCTCCTGAGGACGAGGGAGCTGTGTATGGTCTTTCCAGAGACTGCTAGTGTTGATTCATTTATTCATTCATTTATTCCACAAAAGTTTATTGTGCTCCTGACCAGTGATGAGTAAGACAAAATGGCAGCCCACAAGCCACATACAATCCAGAAGGAAATCGTTCACCATTCACCCCCTGGCAGAATTGGGGGTGAGGCCCCAGCATTGGGCATTAGGAAAGATGATGAGTTTGGAAGATACATTAGGTGAAGAAGGAAGTTGGAAGATGAAACAGCCTAGGCAAAAACGGAGGCATGGGGTTGACCATTGGAGCAGGCTGGATGGAGACTAGCCTTGGGCCTTTGGTGTCAGTCACTGGGTGGGGTAAAATGGTGGAGGGGGCTTGTCAGCCACAGGGAGACTGACTTAGCTTGGCCAAAGGAGGGGTTTTTTTTATGGCAACTGCTGATGGTCCCCTGTATCCAACCCAAAGCCAGGAACAGAGCAGATGTTTAATAAACAATGAACAGATGAGTGACAAACGAGTGACGAGGATATCACTGCTTCCAGAGGCAGTGAGGAGGGGAGGGTTCTGTGCAGAGAGAGGGGTGCTGGCTGGGAGTCAGGAGACCCGTATGCTGTGTACCCTGGGAGAGCCAGTCCCCCTCTCTGCGCTTCTGTCTGCTTATCCGTCAAATGGGATGATGAGAGGACTGAGCTAGCATAACTGCAGCTTCTGGCCTGGGGAGCCTTTCCGGCAGTCCTGAGGCCGGCTCCGCTGGCAGGGCCCAGGAGGACTGTGGGGGTCCCCAGGCTACAGCTCCAATCCCCCTTCCCTACCCTCAGGACAGCCCGTGCCTCTGCTGGCCCCGTGTTCAAGGGCGTCTGTAAGCAGTTCTCACGCTCACAGGGCCACGGCTTCATCACCCCCGAGAATGGGTCCGAGGACATCTTCGTGCACGTATCTGAGTGAGTCCCGCCCCCCACCCTCCATCCTGGTGATTCCCTCCCACCTTCCGGTCCGTGGTCCGGCCCCTAATGCAGTGTCCTGGCAGCGCCTCCAGGAAGGCCTCCCCGGGCTCTCCCCTCACTGGCTGAGGTCGGCACTCCTGGCATCTTCTCCTCTCATAGGGGCTGGGGGCGCAGGGGAGGGGGCGGGCTGGAGCAGGTTGGGAGGGGCGACTCAGACCTCCGGAGCCCTGGGAACCACTGGCTGGGCCCTGGGATCCTGCCTAGCAACAGGGGGCTGAGAGGGCTGGGCCAGCCCCTGGCCCCTTCTGCCTGGAAGGGGCCTTCGGGTGAGTAGGCTAGGAGGGAGAGGTGGGTCTAGGCCTGTGTCCCAGCTCTAATGCCAGGCATATCTTAGGGAGGTCATTGGGGTTCTCTAAAGGCTCAGGGACCTCCCCATCCCCTCTCACATCTCACTTAATCCCCAAACAACACATAGAGGAAGGGACGGTTTATGATTCCCATTTTACAGATGAGAGGGCTGAGGCCCTGAGAAGGAAGCTAGGTCATGGGGGTGTCTGGGAAGAGGAGCCTGCTGCTGGGCTGACGCTCCTCTCCTGCTCACCAGCATCGAGGGCGAGTACGTGCCGGTGGAGGGTGACGAGGTGACCTACAAGATGTGCCCCATCCCACCCAAGAACCAGAAGTTCCAGGCCGTGGAGGTGGTGCTCACCCAGTTGGCCCCACACACTCCCCACGAGACATGGTCCGGCCAGGTCGTGGGCTCCTAGGCCGGGCAGGGAGCCCCCAAGGGTGGATGGGCGGGTGGCAGCTGGCTCTCTGCCCTACTGCACTGGCTGACTCAGTCCCCCAGGTGGCCTCAGTGTGCACGTCTGTCTGTCTGTGCTTGTGGCCCTGAGCGTTTGCCTCCAACCACCCCTGTGATCCGTGACTATTTTATGAGCTGGACCGAGGGGGAGGCCACTAGACCTGCCTTCTCTCCTTGTCCACTCTCTCTCCTTCCTCCCTTCGCTGCCACATGGGCACAGGACCCTCTCACCCTCCTGCCCACCATCCATGTGTCCACTGAGCCTCTGAGGGCCTGCGTCAGGCCTGGGGCTGGGAGCCAGGAGGCACCGCCGGCCCCTGCGGGAACGAGCTGCTGCCCTGCCTCCACCCGAGGCCCTGGCCCAGGGCTAGACCCTGTGCTTGAGCTACTTGCACCTCTCACCCTGGGCCAGGGCCCCCCACAGTGGCCTGGACCCCGCCCCTCAGAAACCAGGCCAGCAAGCACTTTGCGGGGCCTCCCAGGGCCTCCCAGCCCCTGGAAAGGGAAGTGGGCGAAAGGCGGAGGCAGGCAGGCTGCCCTTCAGTGCCACGGCCCAGCCTTCCCTCCCCCTCGTTCTCTCCTCAGCACTCACATTGGACAGGCAGGACAGAGGCGGGCAGTTTGGGGGCTCTAGTGTTGCTAGCCACAGTCCCTCCTCCTCAGCCTGGCAATCGCTCTGCGAACACCCAAATGAGAGTGCATCTCCCCTGGGCCGCACCGAGCCATGCCGCCTCCACTTCCCCAGGAGGCGGGGTCTGCAGAGGGGTGGGGACACGTCTCCCCAGCTTAGACGGAGCCATCCCCTTCGCCCTGACACAAGCCCCACTGACGCTCTGGCTACGCCCAGGCATGGTGGCTGCTGAGGGTCCAGCGACATGTGGACACACGATCCCTCAGGCAGGGCCAGGCTGGGGCACCCACGAGAATGGCTCCGAGCCTGAGAGGCCACCAGCCCTGCAGCCCCCTTTCTGGACCCTCCTCCTAAAGCCACGGGACAGTGGCTCCCGTGGGCCCCCAAGCCAGTGGCTGAGTTGTGATTCCTGGGCTGTCTGTTCCTTAAGATATGTGTTGTGTGCATTCACTCTCAGGTAGGGGTTGGCCTGGCCTGGGAGGCCAGGAAGGAGGACTTTCCCTCCATGCCCCCCACTACCTGCCAGAGAGCACATCTGATGATGGGTGTGGGGGTATAGAAATGAGGCTCAACCGCCCAGGATGAGGGGGTCAATGACTATCTAAGATCCCCAGCCCTTTAAGGACCCAGGGTAAAGATCAGCTGGAATATGTGTCCCATCCCTGCCCCCTGTCCCCACCACAGAGGCTGGGAGCCCAGAGCGGCTGAGATATGCTGGCCAGCATCCCCCCAAACGGAGAATGGCCCAGCTCGACACCCTATTCTGATCTGTGGCTATTCTGGAAAAGCCCGAGGCCTTTCCCCTGAGAAATAAGGGCTCCCTGGTCTGCTTAGTGGAGGTTTACCGGTACACGTTGACTCCTGGGAGCCCCACAAGACGCCCCTCCTGTGAGTGGACCCCCCTTTTCAGGCACTAGCCAGGAGGGAGGACGTGGGGACATCAGCTTGGGGGCACCTGGCGTGGCAGACAGGAGCAGCGCCCCTCTCACAGCCCCGCAGCGTCCAGTCAGAAGCCCTCCTGACCCCCCAACCTCCCGGACGCCCCCATCTTTCCTGACACTGGCAATAAACCCTCAACTGTGACTCAGCCTGGCCCAGAGCTGCCTGTCTGTCTGGGGTCCCAGGGGAGGGGGCTGGGAGAGGACCCCCTAAACCAGCCCTTGTTTGGGGTTTCATTGGCCCACCCTCCCTGACCGGATCAAAGACTTCCTGTGTGACCTGGGGCAAGTCCCCACCACCTGTGCCTCTGTTTCCTCATTTGCAAAGTGGTGGCCATAATAGCATCTGTGACTGGGGCCAGTTATCCACTCAGAACTGACGCCTTGTTCCGGGAACTTTAATGTTTGTGATAAAGTTCTAGCAAACACTGTACCTTCCCCGCCGCTCTGCACCCGTCTGCGACAGGCAGGCGGGGCGGGCTCCGTCTCGTATCAACATTCACACATCTCCTCCCAGCGTAGACAGAAACCTGTTCTGTTCACAAGTACAAGCAGCAGCTGTGGCCAGCGCCATCAGGGTGGAGGACAGAGCCAGTCCCACTGGGAGCTGACTGCTGGGGACAGTTGTCCACGTAGACCCTGCCCCGTCACGGTGGGCCTTGCAGCAGGCTGTGTGAGGCAGGTGTCCCGGGCCGGGGGCTCTCTTCAGGCCTGGGCGGAGGTCTCTGGACATCCTGGTCATGCCTCGTGGGCTGTCTCTGGGAAAAAGATCTCGCGGCATCGCTGTACCGTGTCCTGAGGGGAGACCACGCTGTGGCCCACAGTCCGGGGGTCGGCGTAGATCTCAAAGTCATTGCCACCCTGCACAGAGGAAGGGCAGAGAGGGCATACACAGGTGCCTGGATGAGGCTCCCAGGGTTGGGGCCCAGCACCCACCCTGGCATGGGGTTCCCTCCCCACACTGGCTCCTGCAGAGCTGCCTCTCTTCCTGTCCCCTCAAAACCTCCAGAAAGCCCCCCTTCTCAGCCTTCACCAGGTCTGCCCTGCCTTGCTGTGCGACATGGGGCAAGTGTCCAGCCAGCTCTGGGCCCCAGCCTTCCAATCTGTGTAATGAAGCTGGTGAACACTGGCTGTTTTCTGGGAGTCTCCCAGGAGTTCTGTTCTGCCGCCTGGTGTCGCCCGGCCTTGACCTGGGGGTGACTTGGGGTGGGAAAGACCTGGGTTGAGCCACACTCACGGGGCTGGTCTCGTTCCCGAAGAAGTGGATGGTGTCGAAGCTGTCCTGGTCCAGGCTGTCCAGGCAGTAGCGCTTGTCCCAGCCCTCGGGGAAGACGTCGAAGCTGATCATGCCTCCTGTGGGGGCAGGCAGACAAGCCAGCAGAGCCATTCAACAACTCTTGCGTGTCTACTGAGTGCCAGGCACAGGGCACGGGACAGACTCGGGTCCTCGTGGCAGGTAGGATGCAGGCAGGACGGGCGGCGAACACACTAGACCGCCTCAGAGCACTAAGTCAGTGAGGTGGGGGAAGAGAAGCTCTCCAGCCAGCGTGATCGGGGAGACCTCTCTGAGGTGACACTGAGCTGAGACCTGAGCCAGAGTGGCAACGGCTAGAGCATTCCAAGCCCTGGCACAGAGAGTATGGTCCCCAAGGCAGGGAAGGACATGGAGTGTCCCAGTGACAGAGAAGGACCGGAGAGGGCAGAGGTGAGGCATGTGGGCCCTGGGGTCCAGGGAGGGGGTCGTGGGTTTCATTCCGAGAGTGAGGTGGAGCCTCTGGAGGGCTCTAGCAGGGCTATGACGTGGTCTGTTCTCCCATGGTCTTTCCGGACTGTCAGGGGAGGTGGCAGGGGGAGACCTGATGCATGTTATCCAGACAGGCCTGGGAGGAGGCTGCTGGCAGTGGAGGTGTGAGTGGTGGTCAGATTCCAGAGCATTCTGGACATAGGGCCGTGGGGCTCACTAGTAGACTGGCCTTGGGAAAGGGTGAGGGAGAAAACGCAAGGGAGACGCTTCAGTTTCTGGCCTGAACGACTGGGTGGCTGGTGGGGTATTGACTGGGTTTAGGTGGAGAAGCCTGGGGCCATGACATAGGGAGTCCCCTGCCTGTTTAGGCTCAGCCTGCCCCTGTCTGCCCAGAGGGGTGAGAGGCATTTCTGGGGGCTGCAGCTGGCCTCGGGGGAGGCCCTGGCAGGTGGCTCTTGCGCCAGGCCCATCAGGCCCTGCAGGCTGTGGACGTACCTCGGGAGAACCTCAGCCCTTTGCCAGCAAACTCGGTTTTCAGGGCTTCCACGAACTTCTCCCGGATCTTCTCCTTCTGTAGGAGGGAAGGGAGCAGACTGAGGCTCACAGGGCTGCTGTGTGCCAGGCCCTGCGCTGGGCACACAATCCGTGTGAGCTCACTGAGTCTTCCAAGGGGATATCATGACCCCTACTTGATGGGAAACTGAGGCTCAGAGGAAGCTGCACCTGTCCAAGGTTACCCAGCCTCAGAGACAGAGCCAGCGCCTGAATCCAGAAGGTCCGCGACTAAATTCAGTGCCAGCTCCCCCCAGTGGGGATGTGGGCCAGGTATTCTGAAGGACGCCTTGGAGTTGAGGCTTGAGGAAGAAGGTTGAGGGGACAGGGCAACCTGAGTCCCAAGTCAGAGTCCACCTCAGGACGGGGCTCTGCCCCATCAGCTCCGTCCAGTTCAACGAAACCATGGCTCAGGCACTAGAAGTGAGCATGAGGAGCCAAGAGCATGTGAAGATCTGTGAATAAGTGGCAGTGGGTGCTCAGAGGGAGGTCAGCAGGGTGCCAGACACAGCCACAGAACCAATCCCGCAATTCCCTGCAGCGCCTCCCCAATCTCCAGTCCCTACCCTTCAGCAGGACCTTGAAAGTCTGTAGTGTATCTACAAACATAGAGTAAAGGGACATTTGTTCACTAGCCCAAGGATCCCCAGCCTGGCCCTGCTGGGGCCAGCACCACAGGAGTGAATGGCTCACGCAGTGCAGGCTCGCTGTGGCTGAGGTATGGAGTGCCCACGTGGCCAAAGCAGCGGTGAGGGCTCGGCGGGGTCATCAGCTCGCAGAGAGCCTGGAGGCCTGGTTGGGGAGTGGACACATCCTGGGGGACCGAAAGCCACTGAGGATTTCACAGCACAGGAGCATAGTGCCTAGTCCTGCGTTTTAGTCAAAGAGTTGGGTGAGACTGTTATTGGCAAGAGAGGCAGGCGGTGCCCAGTGGTCTGGAGCCTGGAGGAGTGGTCCAAGAAGGACATGAGCTCTAAGGCCAATGTGACCCACCCTGAAAGACAAAGGCAGGCTGCCTGGGTTCCAGGCCCAGCTGCTGTGCCTCCTGGCTGTATGACCACAGGCAAGTCACATGACTTCAAGAATAAATTGTTCCTGTATGGCTCAGGATGGCTGCACCTTCTGTCTTTGGAGAACCAGGCTAGTCATCGGACAGCCCCAGGTGCCAAGTCTAGCCTCAGCAGGGACTCGCACTGTGTCCTCAAGCTGGTCACCCTCTCGCCTCAGTATCCCCATCTAAGGAAGGCGACTACTTGACCTCAGGGTCTGGGGGACTGAAGGAGAATAAAGCATTTATATGTGATCTGGGCCAGTGCAGGGAACACAGACCAGGAGGTCCACGCCCTTCTCCAACACCAGAAACAGGCGAGTAAGAGCCAAAGAGACAGAGAAGACCCAGGGCGTGGTGGGCAGAGTCAGTGTTGCTAGGCTTCCATCTCGTCCAGTCCTCATTACAGCCCAGGAGATGAGAACTATGATTATCCCCAGTTTACAGGCGAGAAAACTAAGATACACAGTACAAAAGCCGCTTTCCCAGTGGTACTGCTGGAGAACAGACTGGCAGGGTTCCATGGTGGGGAGAGAGGGCAGACACACACAAGGACGGATCTGAGATCAACCCTGCAGGCTGAACCAACAGGAACGCCTGTTGGACGCTATATGGGTGGCAAGGTGGAAAGGGTGCCCGAGCGGTTGGCTAGGTGCCCGTCACCAGGGGTGGGAAACCAGTAGTGGTGAAAAGGTAAATGCATGCCTGCAACCATGGCACATGGTAGGAGACTCGACAAGTAGAGGTGAGGCTGGGCTCGGAAACGTGAGTGGCCTGAGAAGGCACCACGAGAAGTCTCCATGCACGTGGGCATTGCCTCCTAAGCCTCTGGACATGGGGTGGCAGTGGGGGTGGGGGTCAGTGAGCTGTCACGGAAAGTCCCACCCCTCCTCAGTGAGGCATTCAAATCTTCGCCCTGCAAATCAATTTCCCTATGCGACCTTGGGCAAGTCACTACCCCTCTCTGAGCCTTGGTTTCCTCATTCATAAAATAGGGATTGCACCACCTATTTTATTCATTCAAAAAGTATTTCTCGAGCCCTTGTCACGTGCCGGGCATGTGCTGAGCACAGGGATTCAGTGGTGAACAGCCAGAGAAACGCCCACCCTAAAGGAGCTCACAGCTTTGGTGGGGGAGCCAGAAAACAACCAGGTGACACAAGATGTTAAGAGGGTGGTGATGGCTGCTTGAGGAGAAAGAAATCAGAGGAGTGGGAGGTGCAAGAGGGTACAACATTAAATGTAATGCCTGGGGAAGGCCCCACCGAGAACGTGACATCTGAGCTAAGGTCAAGGAGGTGAGAGGGAGAACCGCTTCTGAGGGCAGAAGGCACAGCCCTGAAGTGGGAAAGGGGGAGACTGCCTACCAGCTTTAGAATCAACAAGGAGGACGTGGCCAAACAGGGAATGAAAGGAGGAGAGCGGAAGGTTGGAGAGGTCGGAGAGGACAGGGATGGGCCAGCGTGAAAAGGCTTGGTTAGATGGACATGCTCCTTCTCTAAGGGAGGGGGTGGTGCTGAGGATGACAAGCAAAATGCAAGTCAAGGTTTAACAGGGGGCAGAGCATCCCAAGGCAAGAGGGACCTTGGTATGTTCTAAGCACAGACGCAGAGGGAAGCCTGAAGAGGTGGGCCTGAGCCAGGCAGACCCCGCAGAGGGGAGAGCACCAAGGCGGGAGGCTGGGACATTGTCCAGTTGGCAAGGGGAGCCATGGAAAGACTGTTAGCAGGGAGTGGACAGAGCAGATGTGTTTTAAAAGGTTTTCTATGGCACCGCTGGAGAACAGACTGTCCGAGGTCTATGGGGGTGGGGGGTAGAGGAGGGACACAAGTGAACAGATTTGAGACCAACCCTGCAGGCTGAATCAACAGGAAGGACTGTTGACCTATTGTGAGTGGGAAGGTGGAAAGGATGCCCAAGGACTTGGCTTAGGTAAGTAGGTGGCAGGTGGTGCCTGTCACCAGGGGAGGGAAACCAGCGATGCTGAAAAGATACACGTGTCCCTATAAGCACGGAATATGGTAGGCGTCCAAAAGGGTATTGGTTCTATCAGAACAGCCACCCCCAACCAACCCATTGCACTGATGAGAAAATAAAGGCTCAGAGAGGCTGAGTGCCTGAGGTCCTACAGCCTAAGCTTGCACAGTTGGTGGCACCTTGTCCAGTTCGGAAAACTCGATCCTCTCCTCCAGGGTGCAGCTCCGGCCGATGGGCGAGATGTTCAGCATGCCATTCCGGAACTCGATGAAGGTTCCACTGGTGGCGACGGGGATGGGAGGGAGGGCGGGGAGCCAGAGAGAAGGAGAAAGGCCCTCAATTCAATCCAGCCTCATCTGCACTGGACAGGAGACAAGAACCCACCCACCAGGTCCCACCAGAGAAACCCGCCCCTTTCCCAGGCCCGGGACTGGGAGTCGAGGCTGGGTACAAGGCTGGGTGGGGCCTCACCGCTTCTTGGGCAGTCTCAGCAGCGCCATATAGCGGAGGCAGAAGTTGATCAAGTCCTGCAGCAGCTCCTCCCCGAGGTGGCTCTGGATGGTCTGGGCAAGGGTCACAGGGCTCTGAGCATGGAGGGCATGGTGCCCTTCCTCACCCAGGACAGAAGGCACCTGTGGACTGTTTCACTGTGGCTAAGGCCCTGGGGGCACTGACCTGCTTGGAGAGGAGCCGTCCATGCTTATACTGCACTGTCCCGTTCTCAGCAAACACATAATCAAACTTCTCGATGACTTCAGGGACACACAGAGGCCAAGGGAGAAGGGGAGAGAGTGAGACCAGGTACCCAGAGCCAAGGAGAGAGATGAAGCCCACACTCCTTGGTTTGTCATTCAAAGCCCATTTGTTCCGCCCCAAACCTTTTCTAGTCTCCCCACCTTTTACAGCTTTGGCTTTTTCCAGACAAGCAAACAAGCCAGTGACACCTCTGGGCCTTTGCTCATGCAGGCCCTTCTGCCTGAAGTGCCCTCCCACTCCTTCCCCCTCCACCCCTCCAAGATCCCACCCGCTCCTCTGGAAGCCTTCCAGGACTCCCCAGCATAGGAGTTCCCCTTATGCTCCCACAGCCCCCTGCACAGGGGCTTCCGTTTTGTTTTACAGCTTCCATCACTGTGTTGCAAGGTTGGTCGCATGGGGTAGTTTTCAGCTCTGGCTGCCATGAGAAGTGGCAGGAATGAGGAGAAACAGGGAAAATGGCCAGGAGGCCGTTTCAGGGTCCAGGCGGGAGGTGATCACCTGGGCAATGGTGGGACTGTGGAGATGGAGACATGGACACATAGGGAGATATTTCTGGACTGGCTGATGGAATAAACAAGAGGGTGGGAAAAAAGGAAATTCAAGGAAGTTTCTGGTTTGAGGAGCCGGAGGCATTTGCCTTGACTGGGCTGAGATCAGGAACTCTGCTGGGAACAGGGATTCTGCATCCGGAAACTTTCTGGGTGACTTTAGAATCTTCCTCTGTTAAGTGGGATAATCACACCCACCCTGAAGTGTGATTGTTGAGGATTAAATGAAAGGAAGTTAACGCTGGTCATTTTCAACAAATGGCAGCCATTATTGATTATGCCCATTTTAAAGATGAGGAAATCAAAACTCAGCGAGAATTGAGAATGTAAACTACATAAGGGCAGGATTCTCCCTGCTTTGCTCCCTGCTGTTTCTCCAAAGCCTGGCACAGTGCCTGGCACATGGGAGGTGCTCAGTAAATGGTTGCTGAATCGGTCAGGAAAACATCTGGCAGTTCCTTCTACTTCCCTTGCCCCACTGGGACTGGGTCTCTAAAGGCACATCAGTCCAGGGATCTCCCGAACTTACCATCCCCAACCCCCACCCCAACTGTGGAGCTGGCTCCGGCCCACTCCTCCTACCTTCATCCCCCTCTCCCAGCTGCTCAGCAATCTTAGAGTAGTCCGAGCCGCCCACCACACCGATCTGCACCCTACTTCGCAGCTTCTGCAGGAAAGCAGCCACCTCAGGGTCAATTTTCTGCAGTGGGGCAGGGATGCAAAAGAGTCTGGCTGTCAGCACATCTGGGACCTCCACTTAGCCTTCATTCAGTGCTCAGAATGAGAAGCCCATGTTCCACCTGGGGATCTGAGGCAGTTCAAGGTTTAGAGCCCAGATCTTAAAAAAGTAGATGCATTTGGGTTCAAACTCTGGCTGGAGTCCCTCAATAGCAGGATGACCTTGAGCAAATGGCTTTGCCTTTCTTTGCCTTCTTCGTCCCATCTATAAAATGGGGATCACAGTAGCAACACCTGGAAGGGGGTCACTGTTAGAATTAAATGAGATAGTTCATCCAAAGTGACTGTAAATGAACAAGCAATTAACTGGTGACTGATCATAAGAAAAGACACCCCACCAAGGAAATGTAAAGTAATGACTTATACTCCATGTTTTCAAACATTCAAATACTCAAAGCTGACAATATCAAGATGGACAACGATGTAGGGGAAGCAAGCACTCTCAAATGCTGCTGGTGAGAGTGTAAATTGGTAGAGCCATTTTAGAGGGTAATTTGGCAAGATCTACTAAAACTTAAAATGCATGTGTCCTGTAACTTGGAATTTCCACTTCTTTTGTGTATATGGAGGTTCATTGGGGTATAATAGTGGAAAACTGCAAACAACTTACACGCTTGTGAATCAGAGAATGGCACATACCGGCTCTGAAATATTATACTGTGGTTATACAGAATAAGGCAGGCCTATACTTCCGACATGGGAGAGTCCCAAGACGTGCTAACAGAAGCAGGTTGCAGAAAGGCACGCACACTGTGATGTACGATACCACTTATTTTTTTTAAAAGCCTCAAAAAACAATGCTTAATATTTCATCTGGGCAAACAGAGATCTAGAAAAAGGTCTAGAAGGGAGGCACACGACAAGCAACCAGGTTACTTTGGGGAGGAGTTTGCATCCTGACATAGTCAGAGGGGACTTTAGCCTTCTCAGTTGTTTTCATTCTTTATAAGAAAATGCACTCATGAGTACATGTATAATTAAAAATTAACTTTTAAAAAGCACTAAGGCCAGGGCCTGGCAAAACAATTACTGGACACATTAGTGTGCTGTTCTTGGGAAAGGAAAGTGGACAAAGGGTTAGGGCTGTTCCCAGACTCTGTCGCCCTCCCTCCACTGTCATCTGTCTCCCATCCCTGAGGACCCTGGGAACTTCTGGAAGGCAGGGTGGCCTGATTCCTTCCTGTGCCCCCAGGGCCCAAGCCAGAGCCCTCCGGTAGGGGAGAGGATGGGGCATGCAGGACCTAAGAGGGGAAGCTAAGACCTGTGTTCCCATCAGCCTCTGTCCTGTAGCCAGGCCCTACTGGCTCCCTGTTCTAGGAGATTCCTCAGATGGTCCTTGTGGCTTCAAATTGGGGGGGGGTACTCTCAGGGCGGGTAAGAAAGAGGCTTATCCAAGCACCCAGTTGGTGAGGATGGGTCTGGGGGCTCCTCCAGGGTGAGCTCCAAAGGGAGAAAAATGGTGTGGAGCAGAGGCTGGAGGATCAACACGGTGAGAGGTCTTTCGAAGAACTAACTCGCACCCTCTCAGTGTCACAATATCCCCAACGTGACAAGGCTAGGCCTGGGAACTGTCACCTCCAGGTGGGCGGAGCCCAACCCTTACTCAACCGAAAAGGTACAGCAAGCCCTTCTTCCTTCCAAGGCTGGAGGTGGGAAGTAAAGTGGGGGGAGGAACTTAAGAAACCAGACCCAGGCCCAGGCCTGCACGGGTCGGGTGGGAGGGCTCTGAGACCCCTGGCCCCCCAGAA